>BSAI01000072.1:1114284-1165051 GCA_036245035.1 Adrianichthys oophorus | reverse complement strand
CATCCATCCATCCGTCCATCCATCCATCCATCCATCCGTCCATCCATCCATCCATCTGTCCGTCCATCCATCTGTCCGTCCATCCATCCGTCCGTCCATTCATCCATCCATCCATCCGTCCATCCATCCATCCATCCGTCCATCCATCCATCCGTCCATGCAATCGTTTATCCACCCATTTATACATCTATCTATCTATCTATCCAGTCGTCCATCCATCCATTCGTTTGTCCATCCATTCATCTATAACCCCTCCCCCACTGGTAAATGCAAGTTGTTTTTTTTCCAATGTCAACTTGGTCCGTTTCACTCGTTTGACGGAAAGTAAGAAGTGCCTGGTGAACTTGGTGAACAGACCAGGTTCAAGTGGTTTTAATTGAACTGTTTGACCTTTGACCTCTGAACCACAAATTAAGGCAGGTGAGGTGTGAATGGGCACAATCTGTCCTGATATAAAACCTCGGTTTTGCACATCAGTCTAAAAAACTAAACTTTGTTTTAAGGACCCTGAAGGTTTTTCAAAACTGCGATTTCAGGTAAATTGCTGAATTAGAATCTTATTCAGTGAAAATATGTTTATGATTTCAGGTTCTGTATTTACTCTGTAACTTCCTTTAAGGAAAAGTTTTGAATCCAAGTCACCAACTCGTGCCTGGCCCCACAGCTCACGTACCGGCTGAGTCGGTGGACTGACTGGCAGATGGACAAGTCCCGCCCATCAGTGTGAAGAGGAGGAAAGCAGGAACAAACGACGCCCTGTAGAGAGATTGACAGAGTTAATGTTTAATTCAATTCAATTTTCTTTCTATAGCCCAATATCACAGCCATAGCTGTCTCAGTGGGCGACACACCGGTATTTATACAACTTTATAGTTTCACACAAAGTACATTACTGTCCGCGTCAGCCTTCATTACCGGGCGATTTTAATTCATGCATAGCGTGGAGAAAAAAAAACAAGTTTGCCGCTGTCAAATGAAAACGTAATAATTTCTGTCTCTTTTGAGATAACAAGTGTGGCAACTTTAGTGCGTTTGAGGATGGAATGTGAGTGCGTGCATGAGTGGGAAGAGAGTGAAGCACACGTTTATGACTGCTCAGCTGGTTTTTTTGGTCATGTTCTTGGTGTCGCTGACATTGACATCGAATAACTAAACATGTTTGAATAACAAGGACGTGTGAATAACAAGGACATGTATAAATAACAACGACATGTATGAATAACAACTACATGTATGAATAACAACTACATGTATGAATAACAACGACATGTGTGAATAACAACGACATGTGTGAATAACAATGACATGTGTGAATAACAACGACATGTGTGAATAACAACGACATGTATGAATAACAACGACATGTATGAATAGTGTAGCAGATGGGCTTCATCCAGATGAAACTGGGGGACAGCTGGGGGTGTGAGACAAGCCAGCGGCAAGGTCCACGACCAAAGACAGGAGCACAGACGATCCACCCCGAAACTCTCTCTAATGTTGAGTTCAGCTGGTGTATCGAGGGGCGGGGCCGAGGCCAAAGAAGGTGGGGGCCACTCCTCTTCTTTTTTTTTTTTCAGCGATTTCTGTTCAAACTGCCGTTTTCACTGAGCTCCAACCACAGATTCAGGAGTTTTACTTTCATAAACAACATCAATTGTGATTTATTGTGTATTCACCTGGAAGATTAATGGCTGCTCGCCCCCGGCAGGAGGAGGCGGCGGCCATAACTCATCCAGCCTCCTTCACATGCGCTCTCAGGCCAAAGTTAATTAAGTCTGTGCGGCTCTTTACGAGATCCTGTTCAACAATCTTCATCTTTCAGCAGGAAAATGTGCGCTCTGGAAATACTTTCTCAGACACGGGAGACATTCTCTGTTTAATTGTGTTTCTGAGAACATCGAGGAAATTATGGGATATCCTGGGTAAAGCACTAAAAAAAGAGGCAAAACAGACACTCCTTTTAGAGCATAACCTTAAGTTTTACTTGAATCAAAATCATCCAAAAAATATAGAAATGTTGGTATAGTTACAGTGGATTTTATGGGGCAGAGACTCAAGTCATATGGCATCACAGCAAAAACACATTTCCAAGCTTTTAACAGTTTTAGGCGTACTCTTAATTATTCCAGAGAAGTTCAGTCAAGTTCTATTACAGAGGATCCTCCCGTTCCTGTGGTCTCTGCAAAAAGCTGGCTGACTTTTGTCGCGTCTTTGCTTTCAAATCATGACAAAAGCTTGGAGCAACAAAAAGTTATTTGTACGTATTTTTGTGCTAGTGCCCTGTTAATGGCATTTGCGTTTAATTCTCTGAAAGTTGTTTTGAAGATTGTGTGAATGTTTCAAAGCCGGTAGTGTAGATGAAAAGGGTAGCGAGGAACGCTAACGCCTCCTACAGAAAGGGAGTGCCGCTGACCTGCAGTTTGTCACACTACAGATGTGCAGTTTCTAAAATGTCTCTAAATAAATGAAGGACTCTTTAGAGAACACTGAAGCTCTTTGAAAGTCTCACCATCCTCTCATGTGGTGTGGTCTGCTTCCACGTCCACAGGATGATTAGCAAACTCCTTGGAACATCTGAGGAATTTATGAAAACAGTCAAAGTTTTCATAAATACTATTAGATGTTAACTTCAGATTTTAAGTTTGAACTAATGATTCTGGTACAAGAATTCATTTATGTGAAGATTTTCTGACATTAAAAGTTTGCATTTGATGAGCACTTCCTGTTTTTAAATGTTAAACTGATCCGGTGTTTAATAAAACACGGAATAACATTTATAAAAATATTTCAATTTTTTCAAAGAAGGTAAATTCTGTGTTTGTTCTGTTTATACCAAATGATTTTGGTACAGCACATATAACTCTCGCTCTTCACTCAGATTGCTTCTCTCTGTTCCCAGATTCCACACCGATCTAGGAAAAACAGCCTTTTCTTTGGCTGTTCTGCTTTCCTGGAATAATATTCAAAACGATCAGCGTGTTTGTGACCTAACACCCTTGAACTGCTTTAAAGCTAAAGTTTTTGAGCTTTCAAAAGAATTATGCACATGTCACTCTTGACCTAACTGTATTACTCTTGATTAATCTTTTAAGCTGTTTATTTTAAATTGCATTTTCTTTCTACCTTGTTGTTTTACCTGTATTTATTTTCTTGTGACGATGCCTTTTGGCCCAGGTCTCCCTTCAAAAAGAGATCTAATCTCAATGGGATTTCCTGGTAAAATAAATGTTAGCATTAAAAAAAAAATCACATTTAACAAGTCAATACAGACTTTATCCGTCAACGTAACCGCTGTACCACAGCAACTACACACTAGAGTGACCTGCAGCTGAGCATCTGTGGGCGTGGTCAAATGTAATTCCCAGCAGCCTCTGCAAAGGTTAACATTCCTCCTGTGTTGTTGTGTCTGAACAGGATGGGATGGAAACCAGCTTGGTGGGTGTCATGGAGGATGCTCTGATAGAGGGAGCGGATCCCTGGAGGGACATCCAGAACCACAGAGACCCAATCAGCCCATCCATCACCGGCTGCGCTCAATATCAACAGAGCCGTTTACCTTTTTAAGTGCACCGGCATGTCATTCCCCGCTGAAAAAGCGGCGCCGCACAGGACTCTGGGTTAAACCATCATTCTCATCAGCTGCTTTACAAAACAAAACTGGCAAATTCTGACACAGATCCATCATCAAAAGTTACCATGGCAACTATTTTAACAGGAAAACACCTTCAAGTCTGAACTGAAAATAAAAACTAAAATCTCTTAATTAAAAAAAAAAAGCTAACTAAGAAACATGCTCCTGTGAAACAGAGACCAGGTGAAGGTTTTGGCTTGTTTTCCAACTGTTCTACATCTTTTACTTCACCCAAATGACAAGGAGGACATTTCCACTTTTCCCTAAATTCACTGAGAAGATTCTACAGAAATACGCCAGAATGTTCTGCTCCTGAAGTCTCTTCACAGTCCAGGAGTTCAACATGAAGTTCTGCATGAGGATCTTTACAGCTGAAACCTGACATGACGCAGTAAAATTCAGACACAAAGATAGTGTCTTCCACGCAGGAGATCCGACAGAAGCTTTAGACGGGAACAGATCCAAGACATATGAAGCTCCTCCTCCACCACTTTTCTGTTAGAGGATCAGGAGATCAGACATAGAGGGTGAGGATTGGCTGCTGGAGCTTTTTGTTACACACCTGCTACAGATGTTCTTTTTGAAGACACACCTGCTACAGATGTTCTTGTTGAAAACACACCTGCTACAGATGTTCTTGTTGAAAACATACCTGCTACAGATGTTCTGGTAGAAGACACACCTGCTACAGATGTTCTTGTTGAAAACACACCTGCTACAGATGTTTTTGTTGAAAACACACCTGCTACAGATGTTCTTGTTGAAGACACACCTGCTACAGATGTTCTGGTAGAAGACACACCTGTTACAGATGTTCTTGTTGAAAACACACCTGCTACAGATGTTCTTGTTGAAAACACACCTGCTACAGATGTTCTTGTTGAAGACACACCTGCTACAGATGTTCTGGTAGAAGACACACCTGCTGCAGATGTTTTGGATGTGAGAATGCAGTGATGATGATGGTAATGAAAAATGATGGTCATGAAGATGATCGTGATGAAGATGATGGTCATGAAGACAATCATGAAGATGAAGATTAAGATGATTTAATGATGCTGATGTAGAAGATGATGGTGATGAAGATGATGGTGATGAAGATGATGTGAGGAGCACAGACAGACTGCAGCCTGGGTTTGTGCTGATCTCTGCAAAGTCCTCAATCTGACCTGATTGCCTGTAATCTGATTATCGGAGCGGATCGATGGGGACACTCGGGTTGATCTGGGACCAAAACCATCAAAGTGATGAAGAGCAGGAAACCCAGCAGGCTGATGAATGAAATCTGAACCTTTTTTCACTTTTTTGAAATAAACAAATGATCAATCAATAAATGGCGTGATCCTAAAATCAAATGATTTCCTTCTCATTTAGGATGAGAACGCGGAAATAAACTCTGATGATTGGAAAAAGATTTTTCGTGATGATTAGCGCGCGAGCCCACAGCTGCACAAGTCCGTGAGTGAATCTGAGACCGTCCGGGTCGGAACCGCAGCGAAGCCGGTTTCTATAGGACAATGAGAGCAGCAGCGGCTCCGAACCCGAAGTTCAGAATGAGAAGGGCGGGGACTTACATGGGTCTGAGGAGGGTCTGGAGGACCGGGCGGGACCAGAACCGGGACTGAACGGCGAACTCCGCTGGTTCTGGACTCCACCGCTGCCGTAAATCTTGTTTCGGTCCGGTTCGGCTCCTAAAAGTGCTTCGCGCTGGGAGGCGGCGCGAGCCCGACCTGAGTGACAGTAAACTGCACGCGCCTGACTTCTGAGCCCCCAGCGGGAAACGGTCCTCCCCCCGCGAGGAACAGGCGGGCTCAGGAGCGGGAAGACCGGCGGAAGAGCGGAGGAGCGGAGCCGCAGCCAGGGGGGCCGCGGAGGCGTCATGAAGGAAGTCCGAGTCAAAGTTCCAGCCCGGATTCCGGTCCACGCTCCGCCCCCAGAGCGCTCCCCTGCGGCCAATCACAGCGCAGCGCGTGCGCGCCAAGGCAGGCTCACCTCACACAGAAGAACAAGCAGCAAACATGTAAACAAAAGAGGTAAACAATAAACACGAAAACGAAACAAACAGGCAAGTATGTAAACATGTGAGTAAACATGAAAATCAAACAGACAGGTCCATCCATCCATCCATCCATCCATCCACAACAGGACTTTCTCCACACAAATACTTTCATCTCTCAGATTCTATTAAAGAACCGCTTTTTTGTTTTCAAACACTTTCTAAATAAACCAATTTTTAAACAATTGTTTCCAGATTTATTTTGACCCTTCTCGCTCTCTATACATTGACGTCTAAGCTCTTTTTTTATATTATCTGTAGCTTCAGGTGATTTTTTAATGTTTTAGGATTCAAGCAGCAGTTCACAGATTTAACAGTAACTGATTTTGACTCTTACACTTTTTCTTAAAAAAAAAGTTTTTTTTTTCCAAAATAACCTGTGAAAATAAAAAAAAAGTCATGTTAATATTTCCTTACTGGAAATGAACACTCTTCCTGTGCACTTAGTAAAGAAATGAAATGATCAATTCCAGCGGAACTGCTTTTTCCTGGAGCTGCAGCGCCCCCTGCTGCCGGTGTTTCTCATTACTCTGTAATCTCGTTCTGTCTCTTTGCTTCTGGCTGAACTGAGGCCCTCAAAAGGGTCCAGATTCAGTCCAAACTTTTGGTTCTGTTTGGGTTCTGGTTGAACATTAAAGATGAACACTCTGAGCCTAAACAAAAACCAGAACAACAGTGCAGAAGAGCTCAGTACCGGCTCACACCTAAGACCCACATTTAAAATATGTTTTTGGTGTCTGTGATTGGTTGGCTGAACATCATAACCTGAATGTAACTGACATGTGAGAGGACCAATCAGAAGCCTGGATCCCCAGTTGGTGAGTGTCACTGAAAAGTACAATCTTGTTCATAATGATCCTCCTCCTGAGGGAAATACAGACAGAGGGAAAAAGTCAGGTTGGAAGCAGCGATGGCAGTTGGAGTAGCAGCTCGGAGCGGCTGCAGAGATGTTTCAGCAGCAGGAAGAACCCAAACCATCTCAGAAGTTTCTGTTGGGCTTCAGAGAAGACGGAGATGAAACTCAGACTCCTGATTTGAGCATTTCCAGCTGAAATGATCTTTGAGAAGAAGGCTTCCAGTAAAACCATCATCTTCATCGTCTGGAGGAGTCTGAGACAGAAACAGCTCTTCTTCACATGGAGACATCAGAGATGTTCACATGGTTCCAATGATCTGCTCATGATGCAGAGAGGATCTGTTTCAAAATCACTTCAACTTTGGATCAGTGGATGAGCTCAGAAATCCAACTTCAGCAAAAATGTGAGGATCAAGTTTTGCATCAGAAAAGCAAGCAGTTAATTTGATAGGAAATATGTTGGAAAACTTCTTCAAAATGTTCAACAGCTGCAGAAAACAGACTTTAAACATCTTCTAAACGGAAAAACCAGAAAGCATGGTCAGATCTTTCAATTTACAGGGCGTCTGTTGGTTCATTTCTCCTCAGGTTTCAGAAGAAAGTTCTCTTCTGAAGCTGAGCTGAGACT
This sequence comes from Adrianichthys oophorus, assembly GCA_036245035.1. Lineage (NCBI taxonomy): Eukaryota > Metazoa > Chordata > Actinopteri > Beloniformes > Adrianichthyidae > Adrianichthys > Adrianichthys oophorus. The sequence continues at coordinate 1,157,880 of BSAI01000072.1, read as the reverse complement.
CCACGATCCCCCCTGTAACTTTACAGACTCAGCAGGAAGAAATGTTCTGAACAACCAAGAAGATCTTCCTCATTTCTTCAGAGTTGATGCCCTGCCTGCAGGAACATTTGTGTTTGGAAGACCTTCATGACCGGGACGCTGCAGAGTGGGTCAGAACCAGTCAAGAAAACACAGAACAGAGGATTGACGGTTCTGCTGAGGGCCAGGTCAGGATCAGTTCCTATCATGGCCTGTAGGGGGAGCAGCAGCCCGGACTTCACTTCCCCTGTCAGAGTTCTGGTTCTCAGTTCTGAACCTGCATCATCTCATGTTTCCAGATTCCTTCTGAGCCCCGGAGACGTTCCTCAGAGTTTCTCAGGATGAAAAAGATGAGTAAACACTTTGAAGCTCCAGCAGACATAGAAAAGACAAAACATTTATTTAAATTCTGTTTGACTTTCATTAAAATGATTCTGAGAGTTTTTCACAGAACAAGACGATAAACTGAGATGGGAAGTTTTTGTCTGGAACAGGATTTCTGAGAACTCTGCTTCTAAAAGTGATGCAGCAGATTTTCAAACGATGACTCAAGTTCCACAGACGTCACCCTTTGCTGACTAAGCAGAACAACTGCTTGCATTCAACAGGAAGTGTGCTGCTGCCGTTTGTTCCTGGGCTCGTAAGTGCACATGGGAAAAGAGGCACCTTCACCATCTTTTTCTTCTCCAGCTCCTCTCACCTGTTCTGTCCTCTGATTTATTTGAGGTGAGAGGCTAAAGATTTTTCTGCAGATTCATTCTCTTCTGTAAAACCTCCAAAAGTAACGACTGATGTTCAGCAGAAAAAGTTTGACTCCAATAAGATGTTTTTTTTTCCTTAAATCCAGTGAGGAACATGAACCATGGAGAAGAGAAACATCTGGTTCCACTGAAGCCAAGAGAAATGGAAATGCTCTTAAAGCAAGAACAAGAGGCCTGCTCTGCTCTTCATTAATGTGACTGACATAAATTCACTGTTTAATCAAATCACGTTTAATTAAAAAGTACCTTTTAGAACACCACAGATGATAAAATACACAAGTGCAAACTTTGTAGAGAGAGGAAGGCTTCATGGAGCCAGGACCTTCAGCATGGATTGGAGCCGAGTGTGAAGCGGCTGGGATGAGGGTCATCACCTTTAAGTCTGAGGCCATGGTTCTTCCCAGGTGGAGGAGTGTTAAGTATCTTGAGGTCTTGTTCACGAGTGAGGGAAGATCCGAGCGTGAGATCGACAAAAAAAAGCAGCATTAGCAGCTGAAGCCTCAGATCTCCGTGTCCTCCCCAACATCTTCCTCTTTATCCATTTCAAAAGCACCATCGGTGAGGAAGGCCAAAGCTTTGAGGAGCTGACCTGGTTTCTCCTGTCAGTAATGATCTGCTCTGTTCTGGAAATGATTCTCTTAAGTGTCTGTTCAGGTTTATGGTGGAGGCGGTTCTAGATGGAATGATTTTCCTAATCCTTGTCAGCAAAAGTGAAATGTTTTCATATTTTGATTCTTTTTCCAATGTCACTCAGTTTCTTTACACATTTGTATTGATGTAGTTCCATCTTGTTGCACCTGGCGCTCTCTCTGCCTTTCCCTCATACTTGGTTCATGTTTTGGTTCTCCATAAACCCTCCTTCTCGCGTGCTCAGCGCAAACACATAAGTATTGACCATTCACGCTTGAAGATAAAAAAGAAAGAGGACGACAGAAAGATTAAAAGAAAGAATAGAACACAGTTCCCAGGAAGGAGCCAGACTGGAAACCGCCGTGAAGCAACATCGTCAACCAGTCAAAGTTGCAGTAAAGTTGAGATGAAATGTGAAATTACAGGGTGTGCAACAATTCCTGGGGTTTGCTTCAATTTGTGTTAACAGTTGCAATCACAACATTTCAAATTCCTGGAGGGACTGAACAACACGTTTGAATAGTGTGAATAGAAGATGGGATTCATCCTGATGGAACTGGGGACAGCTGGGGGGGCAGGATGAGCCAGAGGTGAGGTCCAAAGGATCACAGATGATCCACCTGGAATCTGGAATCTCTCCCTTTCACGCGGAGGAGAGTGGGAAAGAGGGACAACACGTGATCACCCTAACCAGGAACAATGTAGGGTTCAGCGTCTTGCTCAAAGACACTGTGTCACACATGGACAGACAGACCATGACACTGACCTGTATTTTGTTGGCAAGCTGTTTTATTTTTGACTTCCTGCAGGTGAAAATCAGCTTTGCAGTTTATCCTTTGTAGGGATTCTTGTGTTTTTATTTGATTTACTTAGAAATTTTTAGTATTTTCAAAGTAATGGATTGAAAACATTCCTCCAGAATAAAAGCCTGCGACTGTTGGCAGCTCTCTGCTGCCCTGGAGTTTCTGTTTCCATGGCGTCAGCTAAAGGTCTCCATCTCCTTGTAAAAGTTGGATGAAGCTCAGATTTAGTAAAGTGGAAGCTGCTGAGAGCTTCTGCGGAGCACGCTTTCACGCCGCTTCAGGAATATCAGAGCAGAAGATGAACACTGAATCAGGAAAACAAACTTTAAGAGACTCGCCCCCTGCTGCTCAGAAATCACAGCCTGGCTCCAAATGTTATTGAAAGAAAGCAGGTTTTCATCAATAAAAAACATTTACTTTGCATAGAGATTGGAGTTTATTTGAATGTACTTTATTTATTTAACATTTTAAAGTAGTTTCCACTCAGCATAAAAAGTGAATGTTTCCCCAGAAGGACTCATGTTTCAGCGAGCAGCGCTCCTGTTTTTATGAACTCATCCATCATTCATGATCTTTGTTCTGTTTTCATGAGAACTTATTAAGCTTTTGGCAGCTGCTGCAGTCTGAGGATGTAGGTTTGAAACCAGCTTTGACTGTATTTTGTTCAGAATAACAGAGGCAGACACGGCCGTGTTCATCATCTTTTTATTTTCATTCTTTTATCCTGCTGCACATTAGCAATGACGGCTTCTACTACATGATGCGTTACATGAAGGTGTGAGAGAAAAGGTGCAAACACAAAGAAAGACGGAGAGCTGAAGAAGCCGCGGCTCCAGCAGCACCGCCTGCAGGCGCGCAGCTGAAGGGGGAGTTACTGCAGATTGAGGGGCTTCTCTTTTTACATGCGTGCTGCCTTTGGAAAACACACCAAAAATCAGCAAAACCCACTCCTGTCAAAACATTTTCAGAATTTCCTGCAGAACACAAATGCAGCGCTCCTTAAAGATTAATCTTAATTAAAATCTAAAGTTAAAAGTCAGAGCTTTGCAGTTTTTTAAGGGGATGAAGACAACTCAAAGCACAGATGGGACTTTCTTTTCCAAAGCTGTCATTTTGTTTCATTCTGACTTTTCTTGAATACACTAAATCACTTAATATTTTACTTTGTAGTTTAAATTCATGCTGCATTTGAAAATCCCCTCAGATTCAGTTTGCTGTCATTCTCTTTTACATTTCATCTTGGTGTTTTTATACTTCTTCTGTAATTGTTTTCAAAGCGGTGACAGAAAATACAATCGTGCCGCGACAGTATAACAGAATTCACAGTCCAAAGTGAGACCGGATCAATCCTGACGTTCCAAACCATCCTCATGTTAAACTCAGACTGGAAGACTTTCTCAGAGGTGGAACGTTGGGATGTGATCACTTCAACAGTTTTTCAGTCCATTTGTTCACGTCACAAAGAAGAAAAAAAACCTCTAGAAGCGAGAGGACATGACCCCGCCCACTGACTCCACCCCTCAATAGCTCAAACATTTTTGGATAGTGTTGTTTCCCGTCGACTGATGGGAGGTGACACGGGTTTCCCAAAAGCATCTGGAGGGACACTCAGTGGAAGTAAAGTTTTGTTGTAGTGGTAACTGTTGGAGCGTGCTGAAATATTTTTAACGTGAGGGGAGGGGGTCGCTTACCTGATGTCAGAGCTGTGGAGAATGGCGCTGAAAACCATTTCGGCACAGTTCTTGAACTGCGTCTGAGAATCGAACAGAGAACCTAATTGGACTCTGGACTTGGACAGACTCTGGTCCGAACCGTCTGGAGTTTGTGGCTCCAAGTTTGTTTCTGAACTTCATTAACTTTGGTTTCAGTTAATGAAGATCCAGATTTAGAGTCATTGCAACTGTTTTCCTTTAAATGTACTCCCAACGTTTTAGAAATCATCTCTACTCAGAAACGCTGCAGGTCTCAGAACCAAATTGACTTCAGATGCTTTTGGGGATCCGACGGTCGAGGATCAGGTTCGGTAAGAGAAGAAGAAGAAGGTTGGGGAGGGCAGTGGAGCAAGTCCATCTGAAATTCATGAATCAGGAATTCTGCCGTTCTTACCCACAACAGGAACTGGAACCAGAAGGTGTGGCGTTAAGAACCTGTTTTCTGCTCCAACAGCCTTCATGAAGGGAAGTCTGGATTTGCATTGAGGACTAAGTTCCTGCTCTCAGAGCCAAAGGAAGTTCCTTTCTGCACAGATTTGATCAGCAAAATCTACACTTGTCCGTTCCTCTGAACCACTTTAAAACGTCAAGATTTCATGGAGACGTCATAGAACATCACATCAAAGTTCGATGTTAGACTCTGATTTCTCATCGTCGCCATTCTGATCAACAAAAGACCGAACCTGTGGTTTCATTTGTGACTTTTCACGTCTTTTCTTTAAGTTCTTCTCAGCCGTTGGGCAGTCTGTTGATGAAACTTTTATTTTGGAGGTCAACAGGAAGCAGCTTTGCTGATGAAGGAATTTCAGAAGGTGTAAGACTGGAGCAGTTTCAGTTTTGAGGGCAGTGATCTCGGCAGTGATAATCCAACAGAAGTGACCCATCAGCCGACGCCTGAACAACATGAAGAAACGAGTCAAAACCTTCGTATTAGCAGCTGCTTCCTGTTTCAAATCCACTTAAAGTGACCTGGTTGCAGTTTTCAGAAACAAACGTCACATATGTTTGTCTTGTTGTGACTCACGTTACACAATCATCAGATAAACGTTACAATTTATCTAGTTTTGTGTTTTTGCTAAAACTACTTCTGTTTTTTTCCACTTGATCTAAAATACTGTCTCTTCAACGTGATTAGCCAGAGGAAAGGGGGCGTGGTTACGCAGGTTTGAAAAAAGGACCAATTGGAATTCTTGGAGCTGCATCATAACAGGAATCCCTGCAGTCGCCTTTCGCCGTGGGACCAGCTATCATGGGGGGTGGGGGGGTCAGTCCTGTCCAAACCGCATGTCAGCAGCTCTGCTGAATCAGGCCCTCAGAGTGGCTTTGGGGGCGCTGCTCTGCTTCCGGACATTGAATCATGCAACATTTGTGGTGTTCACAAACCACGGCGTGTTTTCAGCTTCTCAGGAATCGAGCGTCCATCCCAAAAACGGGGCTTCATGCCTTAACACATGAGGAACGCTCGTCCGTCAGAGAAAACCAAAACGTCTCATCTCCACGCCTGACTTTAGATGCCATCACCTCTGCTCAAACTCAAGCTCAGCTGCTTTCGCCTCCAGATTTCATTTATTTACATTCCGATTTTTATTCTGAATATCTTTGAAAAGAAACATCTATTTTTGTGCTGTCTCCCTATTGGCCAGCAGGGGGTGGGATTTTTGTCTGTGGGCGTGTGGGGAAATTAGGTGGTTCTGGGTGGAAGGAGGCGGTTCTAGATTTGCTGCAGGCCCCCCCCCATCTGGAAACGCCTCACAATATAAGCATCTGGGTGACGCCCAGACCTCCTCAGCGGTTCCTGTCCACATGGGGGAGCAGCACCTCCTATCATGAGGGAGAGTTTAAAGGAGAACCCAGCCCCTCCCTGAAGGAAACTCCTTTCTGCCACCTTTGTGACACCAACAGAGGCGGTGGGTGGGGGGGTGGGGGGGTGGGGGTGGGTTCCTGTCTGCAGACCAACAGACCTGAACCGAGCCTCCATGGAGGGTTGGGGGGGGTGAACCGGCGCCTCAGGCTCATTCAACAGATGAACTCATCTTCGGCTTCGATCCAAACCTTTTCAGAGTTTACCTGCAGAATTGGGTCTTCGTTTTAGAGAAGAGAAAAAGCAGATCTTCAGAGAAATGAGCTGAAGGTCCGAACCCGGCAGTAAAGGCCCGGTCAGAACCCTTGATCACAGAGTGGAGACAAATCCAGAAATGCAAAAGCAAGGATGGAACGAGGATGAGAACGGAGGAACAGAGGCTCATTTCTGACAGAACGACCCGCAGCAGAAGAAGAAGAAGAAGAAGAAGAAGAAGAAGAAGCGTAACGAGAAAAGAAGGTGAAACTTTTGTACCGGATCTAAAATGAACAAGTTCCTACATGGCTTAAAGCTCGAGAGTTCTGGCTCGACCTGAAAGGTCACTGTTTTGACAGAGAGGAAGATGCCTACAATGATGAGGAGTAGGTGTGCAGGCCTCCTGGCACCGTTTCAGCGGCGCTTTGCATAAATGTGTTCACTATCGTAAAGTCCTTTCTGAAATACCCCCCCCCCCCATCCAAATATTTCATCACAAGCAAGATTTTTTCCCGAATTATTTTCGTTCTTTTATGTTTGTGGTCTTGGTGTGGTTTCTGAACTGAGGAAGTGTTAAAATGGGAGCTGTCCTTCTCCTCCTGTGGGGGCACTGCAGGCTACGAGGCCTCCCGCTCTGTGGAGGAGTCCACCTGCCGCGGGGCCCGGCCCAGGCTCCTCCCACTCCTCAGCGTGGGGCTCCGAGAGGACTTCAGCAGCTTCTCCTCCAGCTCGTGCAGCGACGGCTCCTTGTACATGCAGACTGTGGGAGAAGACAGATGTCAGCGTCACATGTTTGGAAAATCAAACAGCAGATCCGGGCAGCGCCAGAGTTCTCTGAATCGTGCTCGGACCATGCCGGCCACGGCACGATTCACTTCATGGAGCACGGAACAGACTGACTGTGGCAAACTAACTGAATTCTGGGCGAGATCTGCTGTAAGATGTAACATCAGACATGATGCTTCATTCCCACTGACCTCTGCAAGGCGCGGTCACTTCCAATGAAAAGTCTACAAAAACATTCGGCCAGTGAACCCATGTTGAAAGTTAACCTCTTAACACCTGGTGTACCCGTATGTTCACAACACATTTCGGGCTCTGTTACCACAGTAGTTACTTCTCCTTAACTGGGGCCGGATGACTACATGTGTGGACACTGAAACAACTACAAATAACAGAAGAGAAAATTCAGTCAGCTGCTCCAAACCCAAAGCTTGATAAGGAAGGAAGCCCAAACATATTTCAAAACTTATTCTTGTTCAGAAATTGTTAGGCCCAAGGCCTTTTGTGTGTATTTGTGTGCAGAGGCCTGCTCCACCGTGCTGCCTTTCTCCACCTCCTGATTTCAGCCATCTTCCCTCTTCCAATCCCCAGGCTTGGAGGAAGCATAAAGGCCCCAGCAGCCCCTGGATGAGCTTCCAGAGCTTCAGCTCCTGTTTTATTCGATTGAAGAATTTCAACCCTTCCCTGGTCAAGGTGTGCATCCATTCAAGGCTACATGTGGACATGGAGGTCACACATCTGAACAGAAAAGCTGGTGTTTGCGTGCTCACTGCTGTGGTTGAAAAACGTACACAAAAGTCGATGCTCCTGTGAGAGCCTGTTACCTTCGATGGGTCTGGGGACAAAGTGTGAGCAGGGTTTGGTTTTCTTCACCCGGTTCCCCTTCATGATGATTCCATCCTTGTTGAGTCCCAGGAACCAGGCCCGGCCCGACTCGTGCTGCCGGTACAGAGTGGACGAGTAGATGACGTAGTAATTCTCAAAGACGGACTCCTTGAACTTGCACTCTGGCGTGAACACATCCTGCAGCAAAGAAAACGGTTTAGATTCACCTTTGCACCTTCAAATAGTTTACGTGACAGAAAGGAATGCTCTACACGTGTTGGTTTGAATGCATAAGTGTGAGTTTGAACTGTATGTTGAAGTTTGTGAAGACTCTTGGAACCAGCAGGTATGTTTGTAACAGCTGAGTGTGTGGACAGGCCCCGCCCACTTTAGACTAACACTCACACATGATTGTAATGATTATAAGCTTCCAGCACCTTGTAGCCTGTTGTGTTACGATTCTACCTTCCCTCCCCTGTTATAATCCTCTAACTTCTATAATCCCCCCCAAACAACGTTCTCTCTTTGTCCCCCTTTCTTTTTCCGTCCGGTCCAACAAAAAGAACACAAACAAAATTAATATAAATAAAGTTTAGTTTCAATTACAAAAGAGGTTTATACAAATATACACCTTGTGTTCCCTATGATATATAACCCGATTGTAAGAGTAAAATCTGTCTAATACAAGAGGCTCTCAGCTCTACTGTTTGATCAGCTGTTGGACAAAAAAAAAGAGAGAGAAGTTTAGATTTAGATTCAAAAAAGGAACAGAAGGACGAGGGCTACCAGAGCTCCATAAGTTCAGTTTGCATCTTCTGGAAGCTTCCACAAAAACCAACAATTTAATTTAATCCTTTAACACAGGAGTTTAAGTTCCAGTGGTTAGATGGATGAATGAATGAATGAATGAATGAATGAATGAATGAATGGATGAATGGATGGATGAATGGATGGATGAATGGATGGATGGATAGACAGATAGACAGATAGATAAAAATATTTTCATTTTCCTGAGTGAAGTTATTGGATCTGCTAATTCCACACACAAGATAAGATAAGAGAGAGAGAAGATAAAAAGCAATAAATGCTAAAACATTAAATAAAAGATCAAAGGATAGAAATTGGTCTCAAAGAATATTAAAAAGGGTTTAATTAATGAACCCCTGCTCCTCTGTCCCGTTCTCTCAAGAGTAGAGTTATGGAGCCTGATTTCTCTCAGGACAAAAGAAGATCTCAGCCTTTCTGTGGAACTCTTCAGAGACGGCAGCCTTTGACTGAAGGAGCTCCTTTGTTCGGCCAGGACCGTTCAGAGGACTGCTGATATCGTTCATCACTGCTCTGAATTTGGCTGCAGTCCTTGTTTCCACCATTTCCTCCACTGTGTCCAATCTCATGCCAACAATGGGCCGCGCTCTCCTAATCAATCTGTTTCATTTCTTGAGGTTTCCTTGCTCTCCCAACACACAAAGCAATGGCATACAGCTTTATCATGATCTATTAATAATGATAATGTGCAGTTATAAATCATTAATATACAGGTAACAGGTCATTTATAACTCGCTAACTAAAAGCTTGTTAGTTATCTACTGTCCGTCTAAAAGGTACATTTATAAAATCTCTAACAAACTGTAAACTGTTATTTAACGAGTCATTTAACAGTTTCAGAATGACTTGTTAACCAGCTATAAGGGGTAGTTATTTTTAAATAAGATGAACACACACCAGGCATTAGCTGGTAGCTCCTCCCACATGTGGTTGGGGTGGCGAGCTTAAGGAACACATTTTTGGCCTCGCGGGGAGTGTTTGGTGTGAACACAGCATGACAAGATCTTTGTTCAGTCTGCAGGGGTTGGGGGGGTTGAAAACATGAAGAATCTGTATGACATGCCTGTGTCTCACCAACTTCCTCCTTATCCTTGTTTAAGTGTTCACCATGACCTGCCGCCCGCAGCATGCTCGTAGAAAAACCGTTTCCTCTCTACGGGTCACTGAGCGGTCAGAGACCGCGGGCCCCCTGTGTGTCCTATACAGGTTTGACCCTTTTTCACCCACAGACAGCAGTTTAATGAGTGCTGCACTAAAGTCTCAGTGAATTCTATGAAAGTGTTTCATTGGTTAACCCCCCCCCGGCAGGGTGTTCTGAGTATGTCCATGTATGTTGATCCTCTCTACAGTAGGGAATTGTTTTCAGAAAACATCATGTCATCCTGAAACAGTGTCTCTGTTTCTGTTCATGCAGTGTGACATGAAGCCTAGACGTGAGTGACATTTAGAAGTGACCTTGATGCAGCTCCTGGTCCCATCATGCAGGGGGGGGCAGAGTACTGCAGAACGTCAGTGTTCTGACCCAACAGGACTGGTGACGCTCTGATTCCCAGTTTAGCTGATTGAGCTGCCCTCCAGGTATAACAGGTGTTTGCTCTGTGCTTCACAGGCGCGCCTCCAGATATAACAGGTGCTCAGTGCGAGGCAATTAGAGCAGAACAAGCCCCTCCCTCCATGAAAGCCTGACAGCTCCTTCACAAACTCCTTCATGGAGCCCCCCTTCAGGCTCAGTCTTGACCTGGAACCGGACCACTTAGCAGCACAGAGTTGAACTAGCAACTTTCCTTCATCAACCAGTTGATCAGCTGTGTTTGGTAGCTAAGATAAAATATTAATCAGTTTAGGAAGAAGAGTCAAAGAAACTAAAGTTAGGCCGAATTCTTATCCTCCCGCTCAGGCTTCACCCAGCCCCTCCAGCTGTAGGGGTATTTGAAGTGATAGAGGTGTTTGAAATGATTTCTTAAGGGTAAAGTGAAGGGACTTCAAGTTCGGTATCTCTCCACCAGAAGGGTGATCCGCCTCCCGCTGCGCCGGGACGGAGAAATGCATTTCCTCCGCTGGGTGTGCTCTGAAGCACAGAAGTTTACATTTAAATGTGAGGAATGGCTTGTTGTTTTAGCATGACTTTTTAAAGTTATAAAGTTTAAGGATTTTCCGAGCGCTGGCAGCAACACGCTAACATGACCAGCAAATATTGATAACCTCATCGAGGGATGGTAACGTCTGCACAGTTTGGATTTGTCTTTACTTGAAGGGATTCAAAACTTTTTCAAAGTGAAAATTTAAAAAAAGATTTTTATCTCATTTAATACATTCAGCCAGAAATGAAAGTTACTTCCTGTCTTTTCAGGAAGCCTGCCTACTTCCTGTTGCTCAAAAAATGTCCTTTGGGTCAATGTGAGCGACAGGCCGCAGAGAACACTTCTACAATACGTGAGGGTAAGTAAGGGGGAAGTAGGTGAGACGCAGGCGTGTTGTACAGATATTTCCTTTTTTCAACCACCCAAAAACCTGCAGACTGAACGAGGAGCCCGTTAGTGCCGTTCAGGTGAAACATGAAACGAGCTGGAAGCAAATCCTGCGCAGACATGGCTGCTCTCAGAGGAATCACTGCTTTCATTGTTATTCTCACACTTTTATTTGTCTGATTTTCCCATGTCCTGGAGTGAACAGGACGTTAACCGGAGTCGTGTCCTTCTGCACGTCGCCTCCAGTCCTCCCTCTCATGTCCAAACACAAAGTAAAAGCTCTCAAACTTTGATGTTCTGCATGAAGGATGGATGGAGTCTCGGGGGTGCAGCCGCACATCCCTCAAAAAACATCTTCACGGATCAAACTTCCAAGTAGAAGAACTGGATCTGTTGGTTTACCTGCCATCCCAGGAGCTTCGACTTCGTCCTGAATCCAATTTATGTTTCTCCAAACAAATGATTTCCATATTTAAGCATAAACTCCTTCATTTGTTTGATAAGCCTCTTAAACAGAAGAAATGACTCAAACCTTTTAAAACTGTTACCTACAAAAGCAGCACCCTTTGACAGTTCAGACACAAAAGTCTGTGTTTCCTATCAAACCTGCAGCCTTTAATCTACAGCAGCTCCTGCAGGACAAGAACCCGTCATGAAGAGACATTCTGTCAGTGAAGAGTTCTCCTTGATCGGTTCTGATGGTGGAACCAAATGTGGAAGATCAGTGACGCAGCACAGAACGCAGATTCACAACATCCAAGACAAGCAGAGCTTTTATTGTGAAATCTGCACCCGTGCAGCCAGTGTGAGGTACAGCAGACGTTTCTCTACGAGGCTGAAGGGACTGAAACTTACAGACGTGTAGAGGAATCCCTCAGCGTTCATGGCCACGTAGAGCCCCGCCTTCACTCCCTGGATGGCCACGACCCTCAGCCCCACGGGGATCAGGTTAAAGAGAGCTGAGGGCCACACAGAACCGGGTCAGCAGCTGGATTCTCCACACAGCTGAATGGAATTCTGCTTCCCGCCCACCTGCGCACGCCAAACCCACTCAGCAGAGAACGGCGCCACATCGGAGCGAAGCTGAAAGCCAGAGCGAGGCAGAACAAAACGGGACAGAGCCACAAGGTGATTGGATCCTCAGAGATGAAGCTGCAGCGTGGGAGCGGAGGATGAGGAGAAGGAGGAGGCCTGTGGCCATGCTGCTGCTGCTAATCCTTCTTTATTTAACTCTGATCCTCCTCCTCCTGTCCTCCTTTCTGGCTTTTCAAAAGCAGCAGAGGAGGCCGATCTGCAGCAGGAAGGAGAGCTGAGCATCCAGCTCGCTGTCTGCAGACGAGGAGGAAGCTCTCCAAACATGAACAGCTTCACAACCTCAGCAGGTCGAAGAACCAGGAACGGGTTCAGGTTCTTCATCAGAGGAGGATGAAACACCAGGAGGACATGTGGAACATCTCCTGGAGTTCATGAGGGAGGAGCCATGAAAATGTTTGGGTTTGAATCGGAGCTAAAATTGTCCACATTTTCACTTTGATTTGTATCCCTCTGGCTCTGTGGTGTAACATCAAACACATTCAGACGCCTCTGCTCACTCTTTGGATTTCAATCTTCTACATTTAGAAACGGGGTTGTGATTCCTGGTGGGAGAGCCTCCCACTGGACCACATTCACAACAGGTAACTGTCCCTGCGTCTGTCAGAGCCCAGAATCTGGTCAGTTTGCCGCTCTGCTCTGGACTGGGACGGCGTGCCGGGGCCGGATCGGAGGACTCTGGGGTCCCACGGATCTGCTGTGCAGCTCTGTGGCCAAACGAAGACGCGAGCAGAGGTTGGAGAACCGGTTTGTAAATTGAAAATAAATCATTTTTACCGTTCCATTGGTCACGGTTTAACCCTGAACAACCAGGACGGAAGCAACTCATTTATGTGTTTCTGAGCAGGTGGGCATGGCAGCAGGTGGGCGTGGCAGCAGCTGGGCGGAGAACTCACTGTGGTCGCTGTTCTCGTCTTTGCAGCCGCTGATGGTCCCATCAGGCAGCATCTGAAGGAAGAAGCCCTGCTCGCTGAACAGACGCGTCACGATGCCCTTCAGCTGCGGCTCTGCAACAACAGCAACACAAAACACATGATCACAGACTCCTCCCACCCGAGCAGCTTCACGCCAACCATTCATGCACCATCCAGCTCAGCAGCTTCTTGCGCTGTGAGCATCCTCTGCTGTGAGAAACATGTTTGATGCGCAGACGGAGCTGCAGTGTCTCTCCATGAAGCAGCATCAGATCATCTGATCCAGAGGCCGTTCCTCCCAGGAGAACTATTTTTAAAGGTGTGCTTCACACCGTCGGAGGAGGAGCCGCTACTTTCAACATCTGAGGTGTGGGACAGCTGACCAGGTTGGGCTGTGAAGACGAGATAACTGCTGCGTCCTGCTCTGCCTGTCATCTCTGAAGGAGCACGCTCAGATGAAGCTTCATCTGCATGTTTACAGGTGGAGAGAAAACATCACCAAACAGCCTGAGGAGTGAGGACCCACCTGAGGACTGCATTCTCCTCATAGTTCTTATCTCTGAGCTGATGTTCTTAGCATGGAAGAAGAAGTTCCACAACGATGGACCAGCAGGAAGTCTGACACTCTGGTCTGCTGTGGTCAAAGCAGATGTGTCCTATAAGGAGGTGCTGAGACGTTGAGAACGTTCAGGTAACCTCCTGAAGGAACATCAGCTGGTACGATTCTGACTGGAACATTGAATGCACGAGTCGTTGGCTCAACATGAACGAAACCATATGACATATGACATGAACACTGTAGGAATGTGAACGTGGTTAACACAAGAAATCCAAACGTTTAATGTTTGCCGATTCTTCTACAAATGACATCGACCTTTAATGTGATCCCAGATCCGCTTTGATGTGAAAAGACGCCAAATCTCTGGGAGATCCTGTAATCTACTAGAGACAGGGCGCGTAAACAACAGTGAAAGCCTCACCAAAGCAGCTCCAGCCTGTACTCTGGATACAAAGGTTGGTTTCACGCTGGATATTTGCGGTGCTTAGATGTGGTTATATCATTGGTGCCTGCTCTGCAGACTGTTGGTTCTGTAAAAAGCACCTGCAGGTGTTTCTCATTGGAGGTTCCACTGTTCTGCAGTTGGGCCTCAGAGAACATGAACGCATTTCTACAATATGACCAGCACAGACGGACGGATGGGATCTTGATGACTCAATGACCTCCTCGCTCTCCAAAATCTTCAAGAAAAAAAGGTGTCCAGCTGTGCACGGCACCAGGAACCCGCAGGAGATGCCAGTCCTGCTTCCTACCCCACCAGACTTAGCATTCCCATCATGCACTTGTGCAGCTGTAGCATAATGCAGCGGACTCTGACCTACTCACCTGGCAGCGTGTTCACCTGCATCCATCACAAAAATGCATTTTGTTCTCCTGGACCAATCATCTGAGATGGTTCTGGACCCACCTGGTTTTCGGCGCACCGGTCGTTTCTTCCCACTGCAGAAGCGAACTTTGCTGAAGACGCTGAAGATGTGCCTCTCGCACAGCGACCGCGGGTCTTTGCTGGGACTCGAGCGCCTCTTGTTGGTTACAACTTTTTCGTTGTTGGTCTCGCGGGCCTGACGCTTCTGTCGGATCAGGGAGCTGGCAATGGCCGCCGCCATCTCCCACTAAGAAGTTGCTGCAAGGTTCAGTCCAGAGCAGACGACATCGCTGCTGAAGACACTGGAGCATCTGAAGGAGATTCAGTCTGATCCGAGCCACGGTGGCGCCGAGCTGCTGAGGGGAGTGCTGAGCATCCCTTTGTGTCACTACTGAAGTCTTCTGTCACATCCCGAAGCTTCAGCTTTCATGACCCGACCCGATGAAGAACTGGAACCGTCTTCAGATCCTCAGAAAGGGTTCAGGCTTCACCTGCTCTCCCATCAGAGATGAGGACGGTCCTCCACTGGTGACTCTGATTCCGTCTTCCAAGCTGATGGAGCGTCAGCCCGGATGAATAAATGAAGAGCAAAGCCTTCTGGGTAGTTTTTTGGGTCCTCTATCTCTGTGTTTAGAGGAAAGCTTGTGTCTGCAGAAGCTGTAGAGATCCTCCTGACCACCGCAGCAGCGAGAAGTCTCCAGCTTTTCAGAGGAACAAAGTTCAGAAGGATCCCAGAGCAGAAGAGGGGTTCTGCTCAGTCTGCTCCACTATGCACCTCTGTGGCTCCTCATCCTCCTCTTCCTCGCTGCTGAAAGTGAAGAGAGGCTGAGAGGCAGAGCGAGCGCAGGCTGAGGGAGGGGGCGGAGGAGTGGAAGACGCTCCTATAAATATTCTGCCTGATGTTTGGCTCCCACATCTGAACGCTTCATCACACGAACACACCACAGCACCACGGCTCAGGATGCTCCTCAGCACTTTCATGTTGGGGGGGGCGGCACGGTAAACCGGGGGTGCAGAAAAGTTCACTCGAAGGTCCAGAAGGGGGCGCTGTTGGATTTTACAAAATGATTTTATACTAAAACCCGTGAAAATACTCTGGATGGATCTGCAGAGGAAGAGGCTCCTGTTGCTTCATCATCATCATCATCAATACTGTTGCTTTTTCCCCCCCAAACATTTGGTTTCATGAAACAGTTTTCACTACATTACAGGAACAGAAAAGAAAAATGTTGAACTTTTTGTTTCAATAATTATGATTTTAATACTAAACATCAAGTGAAGGAATGATCTGAAAATGACACAGATTGACTGAATGGATGGTTGCTCCAAACCAGCGGTGGAGCTACAGAGGGCAGCAAAAACCTTAGACCCCCCCCACCGTGTGTCTCATTTTTGACAAATGTGCAGCAATCATCAGCTTCCTAAGCTTCAGTACCAGCTGCTCGTCTCAAAGCGGTTTGAACTTTAAGATAAAAACAAAGATGAATTCTGATATTTTCATTTGTAAAATATCAAAATGAGTAGCAGCTCCCCCGCTGCTCCTGAACGATAAACTTTGAAGAAAAAACTCAAACGTCATCATCCAATCAGTGGTGTCCCATAATCCCTTCCTTTTCCAGTTTCTTATTGTGTTTTTTTAACATTTCATTTTGATTCTGGAAATTTCTTTTGTTTTTAGAAACATTTCCTTTTTGCTTTGCTTTATTTTTGTGGAACTGTGCTTTGGTTTCTGGTATTTTGTTTTGATTTCTAAAACGTAATGTTCTTTATCATTTGTTTGCTTTTCTTTTTGAGTTGGACACAAACTGTGTTGAGTGAGTTGATGGGATTTGCACTTCAGGACCACCTGCCCACAGCTTGGAGAAAGTTCAGAACCTCTAGGACTCCAGAGGTTCTATAGCTGTTCAAAGCTGCTTGATGCTGATCAGCATCTTTCTAGGGTCCACCGCTGATCCCCACCGCCCCCTGCAGGGCAACTGCAGAGCACACTGGGTCGCAGTCCTTCCATTCGCTTCACACAGAAGGTTTGAATGACACAACCCCTCCTGATCTCCATGTCAGCTAAACAAACAGGTTCTGTTCAAGAGTGCACCACTGAAAAACAGGAAGTCCATTCAAACCAGGCTGAACCGGAAACCATTTAACAACCACACAGTTTTTGCTAAAACACAAAATCGACATTTTTAAAAATATGTGCAGACTTTTAAACTGAAATCATCTTAAACGTGGAGTTTATCTCCTTTGCAGCTGTTTGACTCAAACCAAAGTTTTCTCAGAAAAGTTCTCTGATCTGAAACAGCTGCTTCGGTTGAGGAATTACAGAAGAACAAAGATGACATCTGAAGCTTCTGCAGCTTCACTTCATGAAGACCTTATCCAAAAACAGCTCCAGGTGAAAAGGAAAAGAACCATTTGGATCAAAATCAGTAAAGAACTGAATGTGTTTGTGGCAGAAAGGAATTCACATTCCACCTCCAACCATCTGGGATTGCTTCATACAAATGTTCATGTTAAAACTAAATACAGTGAATTTATTCTAAGACCATCTCATGTCACTGAAACCACATGACATTTTTACCAAAATTGTAAATGAAAACGCAAGCTCATGTAAATGAAGGGTTCATATGAAAACTGCTGCAGATCTGCTGCCCTCTGCTGGCCGGACAGAGGAAGCGTCTGTACCACAAACACCTGATGAAGAAGAGTGTTTTCACCTTCATCACACAGAGCTGCCGTGTGTCTGGCTGTTTAAAGTTTCATGCGGAATCTAATTCAGCAGCTTCTGCTGCTGAAACATGTATGAAGTCACAGCAAACGAAGTAAAACGTTTGGGTTTAAACACGCAACTGCAAGCTTCCACAGAACCGGTTCTGCTTCTGAAAGCATCTGGATCAGTCAGAGGAAGCAGCAAGAACATCAGAAGAACATCAGAGGACAGACAGACTCCTGCAGGTGTCGCTGTTTCACCTGAAAACATCAGAGTCTTCAGACAGGAGCGTTCACAGAGGAGGAGTTCCTCATGTCACCAGCAGAGGGAGACAGATCCAGCCTCCATACTGACGCGCGTCTGTCCTGGGGGGGGACACCAGTGAACAAACAGAAAACCCATGAGGGGGTGGTCCCTGAATCAGATCAGTTCATTGCAAAGAGTTCAAACTTTACAACAGAAATAAACACTTTGACTCTGCCTCTGTCTGTATGTCTGTGGGCAGGACGGACGTCCCAGAGGGAGATTGGGACACTTAAGGATTTATTTTATGGTTGAGAACTCCATTTGATCCAGATCAGTCCAATAAAGACAAAGGCAGATGATCTAACTGTGCTTTAATGATTTCATGTGATTTATAAAATCTTGTTTCATAACTGAGGTCATCTCAAACTCGACACAAAACTGAGATTTTTCATTCCAGATGTTAAAATCCAGTTCAGTTCAGGTTGTTCCAAACCAGATCGTCTGAAAGATTTGAGTCTAAAGTGGAACCACCAGAGAACACGAGGAACTTTTTGGTGTACTGACCACACATGAAGCATGTGACTCACGTCATGCTTTACAGGAACCTTTCTATTGTCCCACCCCCAGAACAGTTTGATTGCAAAGTCAGACTCTGATTCATTTGATCCGACTCTACAGACTGGAGGCCTGATTGGCTGCTACCAACACAAACATCTGTGTGACGGTGACACTCTGGAGACACAGGGGGCGCTCAAGCTTCCGGAAGCTTCCTGAAGCTGCCGCAGGTTTTTGCTGAAAGTCCGTCACAAACACACGTCCTCAGAGAAAAAGTCCGTGACCTTTGATCCCTGAGCTCCGTCACCTCGGAGTGAGGAGGACTCCAGGAGTTCGGCCCGTGACTGCGGTGTAAAGCCACTCTGGAGGATCAGGTTTTAAATAGACCTGTGAAGGTCGGCGGCCTGAAGGACGATCCCACCATGGAGTCATGCGAGCGTCTGTGTGCACGGGTGCACGAGGCCAGGCCGCTCATGGGAAAGCGTGCAGCACTGAAGAACTTTAGACAGAAGAGGAGCCGCCTCTGGACCCTGAAGAACTTTTGGCTGCTGTCCCTCATTTTTAGTTTTGTCCTGCAGATTATTTTAGATTCGATTTGTGTCCAACCCACAGCCAGAACACGACTGTTCTCCTGATCCAAGCTCAACCTGTCCAGCCTCACCAGGTCCATAAAGATCTGGGTTTGAACACAGATGATCCCCCATCCGGGTGGCAGGATGTCCCCTTATTCAGTTTTCATCGACGATGAACTAAAGGATTTCACCAGGGACGGCCCTGGGCCGCATGGCGCCCTAGACAAGAAGAGGTCTTCACCCCCACCCCGCCCGAAACCCCACCACCCGGAACAGAAACAACAAAACTAACTGAATTACGCTGCAATGAGTATTTATTTATTTTACTTCTCAAAATGTAAACAATAGTCATTAATGATTCATATTTAAAAGAAGAGCAACTTCCAAAATGTTCCCAGCTCTTTCCATGACCCCATATTCCATGTATATTGTATATATGTATATATGATGTATAATAATAATAATATAATAATAATAATAATAATAATAATAATAGTAATAATATATAAAAAATAAAAAGAAGAATAGTAATAATAAAAGAATAATAATAATAATATAATAATAATATACGATGTATATTCAGGACTGTTTTGATGCATCTTGAGTATTCAATGATTTTTTTAAGAGGAGCTTGGATTAGCCATGTTCATTTAATCATTTAGCTAATTTTCTGAAATAGTTTTTTTTAGGAGTTTTTCCTCCCATAGAAGGAGGGTCTACGGGCAGGGATGCCAGTTTAGTTTAATTTAGCAATCAGCTGTTATATTTTTTGGACTGACTTTATGTTCTTCTGTACATTAACTGGTGTGAAACCCATTGAGAGATCTGTGTTGTGATATTGGTCTGTATAAATAAAATGGAACTGAACTCCTTCCATCCTGGTTTTCTGCAGCACAAACATTTCCGTATATTTTTTAGTGCAAAGGTTTGTTCCTCCTGCCAGAATTTGTTTTGCTGGTTTCTGGCATTGCTGATTTGTTTCGTAAGACTCACCCAAAAAACGTTCAAATAAGGTGAATGTGTCTATGATATACTTTTTTCTACGGCTTTTGGGACTTTATTGTTATATTTGCATTTTTTCCACATATCCTACATAAAACAACGACAGCTTAATAAACAAAAACTAACCTTTGTTTGGCTAATCTGGAATAAGAAATGCAATTTATGAAAGTGACTTTGTTATGGAAGCATTTAACAACGCTCATTTAAGAAATAGTTGTTGCTTCAACAGCAAATTATTGGGGGCACAGATTCTGGCAGGCTGGATCAGCAGCGGCCTGACAGAATCCATGCCCCCTCTGGTTGTTTTACGTCAAATATGTGGGAAAACATTTAAACATGACAATAAAGTCCCAAAAGCCCAGGAATAAAGTATATCGTTATCATCCACCTGATTTTAATGCTTTTTGTTCAAAAAAGTGTTCAAATAAGCAGCAGCATCTGGTGAGGAGGGGCGCTGCAGTGGGCAAAGTAATTGATTACGTCATTTTAAGTGATTTTAAGTTTTTTTTATTATTACTTTTTCAATTTTCACATGAAACGAGTTGTCTGTCAAACTGTCAAAATAAAATATACAAAAAAAACCCATTACACATGATTGAGATTTGGTGCCCACTTAAGCAGATGCTGCCCTAGGCGGTTGCCTTTGCCCAGGGCCGGCTCTGGATTTCTGTAAAACAGATTTAAAAAGATTTAGACACAGAAAGTGTCCTTTATCACCGGCTTTACCGGCAGATTCAGAGGCAAAGTTCCCTTCAGATATAACAAAGATATTTTAAAGTCCTTTGTTACATCTCATTTTAGCCACACCCCTTCATGGAGGTGAAGCGCTATAATTAGCGAATCGCTGCCACACATTGGTGGAGATCGCCTCGTTTTCTAAACAGCCAAGTAGATGTTTCACCATCAGGTGTTCTGAGCAGCCAAGACGGACAGACCTTCAGGTAAAGCGAACTCACAGAGAGATGGACGAATGAGATTCAAATCACACCCCCCCCTCCCTCCTAGGACAG
The DNA here is from genome assembly GCA_036245035.1 of Adrianichthys oophorus. NCBI lineage: Eukaryota > Metazoa > Chordata > Actinopteri > Beloniformes > Adrianichthyidae > Adrianichthys > Adrianichthys oophorus. The sequence goes on along the minus strand of BSAI01000072.1, from coordinate 1,137,477 downwards.
CAGGTAAGGGGGGACGAGCGTCTCCCACCCACATCTGCAGTCAGCATTTCGTAACCCTAACCCTACCTGTTGTAGTTAACAGTTGTTAGCCTTCACTGTTATGTTCACCGTATGCTAGCTACGGAACAGTATGCTAGCTTCAGTCACATACTATACTACTCAAAATGTTGTTCACCTTTCAGCAGGATAGCAACAGCAGTGGTCAGTCAGAGATTTATATGCTGACACAACCTTTAGGCTACATAGTTTGAAGCGTAAAGGACTTTGCTCAAGGACTCTCTATGGATGAAACTCGTTCATCCTGGGAATCAAACAATTCCTGCAATTCCAGCGTGCCAGTCCCACATTTAATCAACTGAGTTTTCCAGCAACTCTCCATCCATTTCTGATGCAGAGAAGACGTTCAACACTCAACACTTTGGTAGGTCAGAGAGCGCGTTATTTAGGTGTTGTTGGCAACATCTCCAGTGTTAAAAGGTAAACCGAAGACCACAGAACTCCAAACAGAATGTTCTGTCAAACTGTTGGACATTTTGCTGTTTCAGGCAGAAAGTGCCCCCCCCCCAGCTATGAAAACTATGAAGCAGACAGTGGGTCGTGTGGCAGTGTCAAGATCACGAATGATGAGCCGTCTGCAGGCTACAGCTGCGCAGCCACACACAACCAAACATTTTCCTGAGGTTTGAATCTGCTTTACATTAAACCGCACATGCACAGGAATGTCCAGACTGCCTGCGGCAGCTTCAGGTGCATAAAACTGTTCTAAAGACTGGAGAGCTGCAGGCCAAACTGCTGTTTGCACCTTCACAGCTGATAGAGCTGAAGATCAGAGCCTGAGAGGATCACAGCTTCCTCCTTCAAAGTGAGTCAGATCTACAGGAACTGCTGATAGAGTGCTTTCTATGCAGATGACACTCTGATGTCTGTTCATTAAAGCTGGAGCAGTCACTCATGTTCTCCAAGAGTAACTTTCAGTCTGTGAAGCAGAACTTCCAGCTGCAGGAAAGAAAGTCTTTAGTTTTTTCAGTCAGTCTGAGTAAAGCGGAGAACTCACCCTGCGCACTGCTGTCCTTGTACACGCTGCCTTCCTCCTCATCTTCCTCCTCCGCTTTGCTGTCTCTGGACAGCAGCAGCTGGAACAAGCTGCAGTAGCGGGTCATTGTGGGACTGGCGCTTGCTAAGTGAGTCACTTCAGCTTTAGAGTCCCTCTGAGGAGGAGGTCGGGTGTCGGTTGCAGCCGGCGTGTGACGACACGCTCAGCTGTTGTTGTGTTGACTCGCTGACAGCACAGCAAACAGCTGGGAGGCTCGCTAGAAAACGTCTGGACTCAGCACTCCGGGGGGGTGTTTGTTCAGCTGTTTCAGGAGAAGATTGCAGCTGCATGACCCCCCCAATACGTTCATGAAGAAATCATGTGATACTTTAAAGAAGCTTGGAATAAAGGAAAAATCCCAACGTGATCCAGCATGGACGGACCAGAAGAAAAACTACTGTCATTATTGTGATTTTATGTTGCGTCATCACTACAAGAACGATAAATAACTAAGTAAATGTAGAAAAATAATGAATGAGCATTTTTGTTTTAATTTTTTTCATTTATTGCAGATTATGAAGACTCAAACACTTTACTGGTCAGGATTCACTAAAGCTACATTAAATGCTTGTTCAAGCGACCGCTTCCAATGAAAGGTCTACGTGAAAGCACATAAACGTGCGTTTTGGGCTTCCACCTTCAAAACGTTTGCATTCACACGTTGCTTTGCAAGTTTTTACGTCTGTTTTTGAGCTTTACCAACCAAACGCACAGCCAATGAACGGACATTGAAAGTTGAACCAGGTTGAACTTTAACCAATCAGGGACTCATAACTTTGTAGTGACGTATGGGTAGCGTCCTTTTAATTCACTGAAGTGCCTGTTCAGTTTTAACTGTTTTAAAACTGGAGGAAAAATTAATAATTGTGGTTCGTGTCTGGCTGCAATTCTATGACACTAAGTCTTTCATTTTTGGAATGGAGCTGGGAAAGAAAGAGCCTGGAGCGAGATTCATCAGATTTACACCACTTTGACATTTCAAACCAAGCCTCTTCCTTTTGTCGGTGGCAGACATGCTAGTGAACAGTAGAAGAAGAAGAAGAAGCCCCTCCCTGCTTGTCCAGTGTGAACACCATCCACAAAATGCGTCACATTTCCTGTGTGAACGTAGCACAAGAATCACATTGTTGTAGAAAATATCACAGAAATATTTAAAAATGTTCTGCTAATTCAGATCCACATTTTACTCATTCATCTTATTGATGGGATTTAGAAGAAAAACAACATTTTATAGAAGACAGTTGTTGTTGTTGTTGTTTTAATGACTATGTTTTGGTCAAAAATGAATTTAAAAAGTTTATAAAAAAGACGAGTTTCTGTTAGTGAGAAATTAAGTCAAAGATGAAAACAAAACATGAAACTCCAACAAATCAACGTTTGAAGGAAGAGATTTAACATGTCAAAGGTTCCGGACGATTCCGGTTCACAAAGTCCAAACAAACACCCACCAACCGAATCCATGAAGTCCATTTCAACCAAGATATTCTGTGCAACCAAACAAGAACTTTGGTCACAGTGTGATGCTGTTACTGCAGTTGTATTTCCATTAAAATGTCTGAGACATTGACGATACACCAACACCGACGGCAAGCAACGCCAACGGGAACCAACACTGACGAAACTCAATGTTGATCAGAACCACCACCGACCGAGGAGAACCAACATCAACAAGAACCAACGCAACGGCAGCAAGAACCAAGGCAGGAGAGAACCAACGCCAAAGGGAACCAACGCCAAAAAAACTAATGCTGAGGAGAACCAAAGATGATGATAACCAACGCCGGCAAGAACCACACCAACAAGAACCAACGCCGGCAAGAACCAATGCCAAGACAAACCAATGCTGACGAAGACCACTGGCAGTGAGAACCAAGGCCGACAAGGACCAACGCCGATGAGAACCAACACTGACGAGAACAAATCCTAGGGAGAACCAATGTCAACAGGAACCGATTCTGAGGAGAACCAAAACTTGCAAGAATAAACGCTGATGTGAACCTACGCCACCAAGAACCAACACTGACGGGAATTAATGCCAATGAGAATCAACTCAGAGAAGAACCAATGTCAACAGCAACCATTGCCGACAGGAACAAACTCCAACAGAGAACAAACACTGACAATAACTAATCCCGATTCAAACCAATGCTAAGGAGAAACAAAGCTGAAGATAACCTACGCCGGCAAGAACCATAGCCAGCGAGAACCAATGCAGGCCAGAACCAACTTCAGTGAAAACCAATGCTGACACAAACCAATGATGAGGAGAACCAAAGCTGATGATAACTAACACAGGGGAGAACCAACGCCTATGAGAATGAACCCTGACAAGACTAAACCCAGCGAGAACCAACGCCAATGAGAACCAAGAAAGGGAGGAACCGACGCAGGGGAGAACCAACGTCGACTGGAATGAACACTTTTATGTAAATGTTAATTGTTTTTGTACATGAAATGTGCTATACAAATAAACTTGCCTTGCCTAACAGGAATCACCATCGACAGAACCAATGCTGACGGGAACCAATGCAGATGAGAACCAACGCCAAGGAGAGCCAACGCGTGAGAACCAATGCAGGCGTGCATCAATCCCGACAGGAACCATCACTGAAACTGAAGTAGAAGCAACTGTGAGTCCAGAGATCCTGAAGTCCAGTTTAAACACCGTCAGAGGGGCGGAGTTTCTCAGTGATAAGTTTTTCCATCAAAAGATGAACAATAAGATTTTCTTCATCCCACGAATGTCACACTGTCCTCAGATTCTTACTGGTTTGTTAAATAGTTATTTTTCATTTAAACTTGGTTTGTGTTTGTTTGATTGTAAATAACAAAACACTACACTGTACATTCATTCATTTTCCTCATAACTTTATATTTATCCGTTTCTTAAAATGAATGAGTTTCCCTTCATTTTGCTGCTTTGGTTCTCATAAAAAGCCTAAATTTAAACTTGAAATCGTTCTTTTTTCTGAAGGCCTTCACAGAGGTTCCTGCAGTGACTGCTCTGCAGCAGCAGGGGACAGCACTGAGTCGCTCTCACAGCAGCTGATGAAGAGGCTCGAGTTCGTCCAGCCAAGAAAAATACTTTCCTTCTGAATTCCTGCAGGCCTGTTCTCCTTCCTCACAGCTCAGACCTTTGAGGGGAAGAGCGGCTGCATCCTGCTCCCTGCATGACCAGCAGGAGGCGCTCAGCAGAGAGGTGAGCCAATCAGCTGTCAGTCACGGGTTGTCATGGTGGCACCTTATTTCCAACCGACACGTTTGAAGAGGGATTCTTCCACATGGGTTTTTGGTTTGATGAGTTGTTTCCAAACAGACTCAAACAGTAAACAGAAGGCAAACAGGGACTCCTGGGAAAGGAGGTAAAAAATTCACCTCCCTGGAAGAAGACAGCCGATTCAGTTCCCTGAAGAAAAATATGGAATTCGTCTTTATTTATGCTTCTATATTTAGACTGGAGCGTTTCCTGAATAAGGTGCTTTGACAGGTGAAGAACTTCTGGAGTTCTGCAGAAAATGCAGCTGAATAAGCAGCAGATGCTTATGTTCATGCAGAACGGCAGAAAGCAGCAACCAATGAAACCAAAACACAAACTGATCTGAAAAAGCTGCTTCTGCTGAATCAACATAAGACAGATAAAAAACAAAGTCTTTTGACTTCCAGACTGAAGCTCTAATAAGAACCAAACTGCAGATCAGCAAATATTCCACAGAGGGCGCTGTGCAAAGGCGAATCACCCTCCTCTCACTGAAATGTCCAACTTCATTCAGAAACAAACACACTTGAGCCTTTTTTCCAATGTGTGAATGCACCTTTATGTTAGGCATCATCCACCTTCTTTAAAGTTTGTTTTTACTTTCACACATTTTAATTCCAGCGTTTTTAATGTTTAACTTTAGTTTAATCATTACTTACCTTCTGTTTAGCTTTTTGACGTTTAGCTCACGTGGTTTTATTTATCATTTTGAATCCAGTTTAAAGTTTGTGTCTCGATCTTGAGTTCATCTCAAGAGCAGCAGGAAATGATGTCATCAGATAAACAAGACTGAGAGCTGATAGAACTGTACTGGAAGGACAATTACGATGACAGTCGAGAAGCCACGCCCCCATATCAGTGAAGTTTCAATCGGAATTGTGGAACCAAATGTTGATACAGTTGCCATGGATACTGCTAACCTCAGGAGTAAATAGGTTTTGGATCTGGACTTTAATGCCTCGTTTCCACTGAGCGGTACGATCCAGTCCGGTCTGATATTTTGAGTATTTTCAGTTTAAAGTGGAGCCATTAGGCCGGGAAAAACTGTACAATTTTTGGGCCCCTGTTGGTTGTAGGTCCATAGAAAAATGGCACCAACCTGTTAGCACAGAGCTACTGTTCAAACTCTTTGATTGGAGGAAGGTCATTATGACAAAAGAAAGCGGCTGTATTCCTCTTCGCTGCTCGCAATCTTCTCTCAAACAACATGAATTGCTTTGTAGATACAATGTACCGGCAGAAAAAAACGATCTGCTGAATGACCTCCAGCGTTTAAATACATTTCTATGAACAGCTTTTTAAAACCAACATGAAAATGCAAACTAAAGCTTTCATAGACTACATTTATTTGTGTTAACTATGTATTACTTAAACTCATGGCTATAAATATACATTCCAATGAAAACATATTTGAAAGATGCAAACAATATGAAATAAACTCAACTAAATAAAGAAAACAGCAGAAAAACGCTAACACCAAACATGCTAACACCTGCGTAGACAGATGACTCAATGCGAAAACGTTCACCATTTTTTACGTTAAAGTTTCACACACCTTTAATTAAAGACTCAAACAGCTTCTAAAATGTTTGTCTTCTGAGATGTTCAGTCGGATTCAGTTCTGTCTGATAACCAAATGTTCACAGGCTCTCATGGTGGGCGTGTCCTAATGCACAGGTGAGCTCAGCGTCCTGCAGATGCTGCAGGCTTTTTGAGAGCGTTACACATCAGCGGTGTGCACAGCAGTGCATCTCTGAGTGCAAACATGAGAGGGTTCATGCACGCTGGTGCGTGCACACGTGACTGTGCTTTTCCAGAGAATCCTCATGAATAACCCAACGTTCTCCTGACTCTCAAGACAATCCATTTAGAAGCAGTGCTTGCCTTTCCTGTATCCCGTTTCCATGGTAACACTCTCAAAAGGCCTGCCCACCTTTGACCGCCTCGCCTTCCCCGAGGTGAACTCACAGCAGGCCGGACACACCTGTGCAGGTGTTTGTCATGGAATCTGTTTCATTCCTGAAGCTTTCAGCGTTTGTGACTTACATGAAGGCTGACAACAGGCTGGCAGGTCTCCCGCTCTGTAGCATGGAGGACACAGCGTCCAGACCGGGGACTCAGACCGTCCCCTTTGGTCTCACAGAGTGGTTTACCCACTGAGGTTTCTGGAAGGTTCCTGGATCATTCAGGCATGTCAGCACATTCATGACCGTGAGGGATGCAGAGTCCTCTGAAGGCCTGACAGCATCCAGGATCTGTGACCATGTCCCTGACGTACAGAGATTCCTCCAGATTCTCGGAACCTTGTCATGATGTTCTGCTCTGTAGATTAGAAAAGCCCGTGCAGTTCCACTTCAGTGATATTCTTTGTAAAATGTTTCACCAATAAGAGAACCTCCACACATCTATTCAGATGAGACATGCTACAGATCTGATCCCAGTTATTCTCCCAAAGTCTTCCAGGTCAATCCAGTTTTTCACACAGAAACTTCTGGACTTTCTCTTCTTCTTTTTGGTTTTGAAACGTTAAGATTTCTGATTTGGAGGTTTCATCAAAAAGGTTCCAGCCTGACCCACTGATGAAAGCGGGTCATCCTCTTCCTCAGCTTTTGTGTCTCGAACAGGAGAGGCAGAGCGTTCCGTCTCTGAACAGCATTCCTGTTCTTAGACAGGAAATGGCAGAAAAGCCTTCGAGAACGTTCAAAAGTGAGTTCATGTTCTAAACTGCTCAGCAGTTGATGAACGCCGGGTTTTATCAGGTGATCTCATGACATCTGGTGCCGTTAATCTTCCTGACGCTCTGTCAAGTCCCTGAACAAACACAGGAGTGGTTTTCTGCTGAGTCAACACTTTGAGCTTCACTTAGGTCCTCATTAACCTGCAGCGGATCTGCGTCCCAATATCCTTGCTGAATGAGGCTCTCGCTGAGGAAGGCGCTGGCTCCGCCCACTTCCCCACTCTCCACACACTTATGCTGCATTCAGGTCTCTCCTTTTTAGACCTCAGAGCTCGTGGTCGGGACTAAAGACCACAAAGTTCTGCTGAAGTTTACAAAAACTGAGGTTCTTCCTGGAAGGAACTGAGAAATCAGCGGTTCTGGTTTAAAGAACTTTATAGAGTTCTAGTTTGCCGTCAAAGATCAGAGACACTGTTTAGTCATGGAGCTCTCCAAGGTTCTGTTCTGAGCCCGTTTCTGATTGTTTCACTCCTGAAAAGGTTCTCCTTCTGGTGATGGTATTTCTGAATCTGCAACAAAATCCTCATACTTTAAAGAGGATTTTTCCTGATCAGAACGGAAATTCTTACATTTACAGAAAAATCTGCTGTTATTTAACCAACCTGAGAAACGGCTGTGTTGGTTTCTGAACAGAACTTCTCCTCAGAACCATAAAACCTTTTCAAAGAGGTTTTTTACCCTGAGCGTTTCAGGTCCGTCTGAATCTCTGCTCTACTGCAGGATGCTCACCGTGAACTTTATGGATTCACTTTTCCATTTCCTGTCTCCCGGTTTGCCCTGAGACGGACGGTCCACTTCCAACCTCAGCTGGGACGCAGCCAAAGTGATTGATGGACAAGGAAAGAGCGGAGCTTCTGCATTTCCGTTAGTGCAGTCAGGATGTCTCAGATACCGAACCTGAAAGGTTCCTCTATCTGCCTCCATCAGAGAGACGCATCTGCAGAGCTGCGCCTGAGTGCAGGACGTCCACAGGGATGTTAGATTCCCGGTAGCTTGGCATCAGTTTGATGTTAGCTTTAAGCTTTAAGGCAGAAGGAAGATTAAGAAATGTGCAAAAGTAGCCTTTTATTAAGTTAAGGTTCCATCTGTTTTTACACACCTGAATGTTTGAAATGTGTTCTTCACATTTGACATTGGATGCAAGGAGAGGGCAGTGAGCTGCAGTCACAGCCACCTTTAGAAATCCTCTGATGGTTTAACCCCCACAATCCAACCATTTAGTGCTGAGTGTCCAGCAGATTGATGATGTCATAACATCAGCAGAAGTGATGCGGCGTTCCTGTGATTTCAGTCTGTAAAGTTGTGGTTCTCTTCTGGGAGAACGTGTCTGACGGGTCACAGATCTCTGACTGCTAATCCAGTCTCTGCTAACAGCCCGAAGCAGCACAGAGCTGCTGGGGGGGCAGGCTGTAAACTGCTGAAGGGGCCATAAAACAGGGAGGGGCGCGCAGATGCTGAGCTCAGCATCTCCTGCTCTTCATGATCCACACAGAGGAGAGGTTAGGATGGCAAGCGTGCCTGAGGACGCCGCAGCTCATCAAACTGGCAACTCCGGACCCAAAAGAACCGACAATAAACCTGGAAATGCAGAGATTGTGATTCAAACATCTGCAGCAGCTGACCTGCCCTGAAAAATGAAGGTTCACCTGTATCTGCTCACGGAAATGAAAACACCAGGAGACCAGCGTGACAGCTAGACCAACGCTAACAACACCAAAAGAAACGCAAACATTTATGGAAATTACCAAAAAACAGAAACATTCTGTCACATTTTATAAAGAAACTGACAAAAACTGCTGAAATGGGGAAGTTAAACAGAAAACTAGCTTTAAAAGGAAGCAGAAAAACGGGAAAGGTTAAATTAAAGGACAACCAAATAACCAAAAGCTAAAAAACGGCCCAGCCTTACTTAATCCCCGTGACACGCTCAATAAAACCTACAAAAATAAAACCAATCCTGCTGAAGCGGCACTGGGAGGCTGCCTCATCCCTGAGCAACCAAAGACAGGGAGGCACAAAATGGCAGAGTCCCATTTCCTCATCACTGCTGAACTCTGAAACCGCCCTGGCAGTGTGGTGTCACCCTGTGAGGCAACCATGAAGCTGTGGTGCACGCCACAACAACACAACCACAATAACAAACACAGTAACAACCAAGACCAATGCAACATGACAAGCAGAAAACACCCTGAGCGGACCAAAACTTTACTACCCACAATGCATTATGTCCACAACAGCTCCTGCAGTGGGCTGGGTCATCACAAAACATGAGAACTTCTTTAATAAACCCAAACGGGTTCAGACAGATTCAACCAAACGAGTGTGAAACAAAATCAGGGAAATGTTCACTAAACTTTTTCAAAAGCTGTAAAACAACAAAGAATCTCACAAGAAAACAAAAGGTGAAAATCAAAACTCAAAGCTGCTAAAGTCAAGGTCACGTGCTCTTCAAAACGCTGTGAATGTCATTCACCGTCAGATAAGATCCATCCCAACCGGACCTCCTCATTCATCGGACACAAACTTCATCCGTACCAGCCGCCTTTCAGGGGGAAACAGCCTGAGATAGGATGATGATGGTTTCAAGTCCTTCCCTGCGTGTTTTCTCTGCATAAAGCAGTTTAAATGACTTTCTCTGCTAATTCTGTTCAGCATTGATCAGTGGGAGCAGTTGGACTGGAAAAACCAGTTACAGGAGCTTCGGTTTCTTTGCTGGAGCTTAATGAGCTCCACTTATCGATCGTTGACTGGAAGACTCAGACTTTAGCCAGCTCAGGATTTGTCTCAAAAATCAAAAACAGACAATCGTAAAGTTCATCAAAGCATGTAATGGTTCTGTAGAACTGGGCCTGGACCCAGAAGGGATGAACAAGCACAGAAAGAGTTGAGCTTGATGCTTCATTATTATTTGATTCTGATCAAACAGAAACTAAGTGTAACTCATCAGCATGCAGCTCGTCACGCAGCGAGTACCAAACTCCCACGGATCCATGTTTGTCCGAAAGTCTTCTTCTGTCTGATGGATCATGAACTCTGACCAGAACCGAGCTGACGGAGGCTTTCTTCCCATCTTCTTCTGCTTCTTTCATTCCTGGAGGGTCCTCCTGGTGTTCTTGGTCTTATTTTGGTCGCTCACTCCAGAGAAGGTTCTCCTCTGATCCCAGGTTTTCTCCGTGTGTGGATCCTGGATCTCTCTGAGGTTCTGTGCTGTTCCAACGTAACAGAAACATTTCTGCAACCCTTTTACTGCCGTGGAGCTTCTGTAGCAGCAGGAATATCAGAAACTTCAAGAAAATAACAACAAACCCAATTGAAGATTCAAGGAAGTTGGGTTCCTAAGTTCCTGCCAGTCAGCGCTCATCATCAGCACAGCAGGTTCTACAGGTCAGAGCACTGCTGGACAGGAACTTCTCATGAGAACATTGTTTCCTTCAGAGTGAGAACAGAAGAACCTGTTAGTTCCACCACGGGTTCTCCGGACAGACTTGGTTGAAGACTCTCCATCCAGCAGGTCTGAAGGGAACCGGGTCAGATCCCAGTCTGGTTCTGTTAGAATAAAAATGACATTTGTTTGATGATCTGAAAGTAAAAAGAACATAAACGAACATTCAATGATCTGAAAGTTGGCAAATGCTTTTTCACCCCACAGGAGAAATGTGGAACCAAGAGTGTGAGTGTGTTTCTGCTGCAATCATGATGGCCGTGCATGTGCATGTGGGTGTGTGTGTTCATGTGTGTGTGCATGTGGGTGCGTGCGTGTGCATGTGCACAAACCAGAACCAAATGCCGGCTGAAACCAGGTTCTAATACCAGAGTCCACAAACATCCCTGTAATCCTGGAGCTGCAAGCACTTCCATGTCCAGATTATCCTCCCACAATGCCTCTGCTCGCCACTGCGTTTTCCATAGGCATTGAGAGGGCGGGGCTTAAATCTGAGCTCAGGGATCATCAGATCAGCAGTTTGAGGCGGTGAGCTGCCGTCAGGCTGAGCAGCTTTTGTCAGCTGTCTCAGGTTTCTCTGTTGTGTCACTGAGCTGTCGGATCGATGCCTAACACCGATCTGCATACCGACAACAAGCACACTGACACCAAACACCTGACAGTACACGGCGACCAGGCTCCGCCCCCTCAGCACTTCAAAGCTGGATGCTGCAGAGAAGGAGGTGAAAGCTGGCAGAATCATCACCTGTTCTCATCTCTGATGGCTGTGATGCTGATGGGCTGAGGAGAGGATCTGCCCACCTTCAGCAGCTGAGTCATGACCACTGGCTATAAAACACTGGACTTCTCAACCCCTCCCCCCTCCAGCTCCAAACAGGAAGTACCTGCTGACTCCCAGAAGCCCGGAGCCTTCTATGAAGAAACACCTGGTTATCACTCAGTCATTCTATTGGTCAGAGAAGAAATTCTTCTGATAACTTAACATCTTCTTTCTAATTCTAATCTTTTTCATGATGTTTTTCTTTATTGCAAGTTATTCAAGTAATAAACTGACCAATCAGAGGCCTCGGTCAAAGCATGTGGTGCCCGCTGGCCCCACCTCAAACATTTGATTGACAGCTTCTCCTGAGCCCACTTTCAGTGGGAGGGGTGTGGACGAACAAGCTCACTCCTGATTGGCCACTGTAGTTTCCCTAAAAACATGACTCAGACCGACTCAGACCAATCACCGTCGTCTGGATTCAAAATGGTGGCGCCCGTGTCAGGACGCCATGGCGACGGACTTGGCCTCGTTTAGCGAGAGTTGGAGGTTTGGCATTTTCTAAGGCTGACGGCAACACCTCGCTTCATCTAGATTTTTATGTCAGTGATCATGACGGACTCAAACCTGCACCACCACGCCCCCACCCCAAGACAAAATACAATGAGAGAATCCAGATGAACGATAAATGCGGCGCTACGTTCCCATAAAAATGATGAATGTCTGAACAAACGAAAATGAGGTCAAGAAAGAGGCGGAGAAAAGCACACTGTAAGGAGAGGTTCTGCAGAACCGTTCTGTCGTTCTGCTAAACTCCCCATGGAAATGATGGAGAAATCATTTCTGGATCCCGCCAAACCTCAGTCATTAAACCTTCTGCAGGTAACACCGACACCATGGCAGAGGTGGACCTGACCATGGGTCAGAGGCCCGGGGTTCTCGTTATTAACACTGAGACGACAGTGAAGAAACTCCTCCTGTTAGGAACATGCTGACTCATCATAAACCAAACGTCACTTTGATCTATGGAGTCACCGTCGGTTCAGAACCAGATCCAATACTGTCATGCAATTAAGAGATGGTGGGCGTAGATCAGAACCGAGGCCAGATGTGGCTTCAGGTGTTTCAGAGGAAACGACTGAGAAGAAGAATCCATATGGACAGACCGCTGAACCAAAGCTGCTCTATGTGGCGGTCAGCATGCATTTATTCCAGAAGAGTGATGGACAAAGTCTCCAGGTTTTTCTGGGGTTTCGGCTTCAGTTTGTGGTAAATGTTTCTGCTGGTCTTTAAAGTTTGAAGAACTTCCTGGATTCACACTCTGGTTTCTGGAGCTCAGTGGCGCCTCGTCTTTTCTTTGTGTGTTTTGGTGTTGGTTCTGTTTTATTTCTGTTCCTGCTCGTTCAGGTTCTGTCAGAACCAGAGGATTACAAAGCGTTCAGCAGCTCCCTCATTTTGAACTCAAACATGTCAGTCAAGGTTCCTCCTGACATCATCATCAGGTTGGAACGACACTGTGCCCTTGAGCAAGATACCTGAAACTGAAAGGAGCTAAGGAAGATGAGCTGAAGGCAGAAGGGTCCCGTCTGCGGGCGATCTGACAGAACACGGGTTCGATTCCGGAGGATCAGGGCAGAAACGTGAAGAAGTGAAGCTTCACTGAAGCAGCTCTGAAAGCTATCAGCTTCCTTTTGGTGCCAGACGAATCAGATCAAACGGTCCTTTGGCAACCAGAGGTTGGTGGTGGTGGTGGTGGTGGTGGTGGGGGGGGGGGGGGGGCAGTACTTGCCCCTGGGGGGTCCAGAGGCCTGAGGTCATCTCTGCAGGTTTCAGAAACGCCTCCAAACCTCTCCGTTCTCCAGACTTTTGTGTTATTTTATACTTTTCTAAGAGTAAAAGCCTTTAAATGGTGACCCGCGCCCCCTCCCTGATGGGGACCTTTCGGGGGCTTTATGGGCGTGTCTCCTTTAGGACAGCCTCTGCAGGCCTCAGCAGGGATGCAGGTGTTTCCGGTCACCCCCCTCACCTGTCTGTGTTTTGCTGCATCACGCGCTGTATCCCATAATAACCACACCTATGAGCTTCAGCGCCGCGGCACTGCGGTACCTCCGGTACCCAGCATCCTCCACCCCCCACCCCCCACCCCCACCCCCCTACCTGACGGAGTCTTCTCCTTGCTCTCCATCTCCGCGGTGTCTGGGTGAGGCCGGACGCTCCTCAGCTGTTCTCAGCCGCAGATCGAGGCGTGCGGAGCCGCGGAGGAGGAGAGGCAGAGTCGGGTTCTCCCCCTCGCAGCTCCTCTTCCTCCTTTTCTCTCCTTTTTCTGCTCCGCGGACGCTGATGCGCGTGCGTCGGTCCGCGCCCTGCGCTCTCTATCTCTCCTCTGTCTCAGCTCGCGCCGTGTTGCTGCAGCCCGAGCCAGAAGTGACGTCACCACAGAGGAGCGCTCAGGAGGTGATGAAGATGATGGTGAGAGGAGGGGGAAGCCTGCTCCCACGCAGGGCACGAGAATCGCACCCGCAACCCGGAGGATGAAGCCGGATCTGATGACGTTCAGCTGCTTTGGTTGTTCTTTGGGGTTTTGAAGGTTTCGATGGTTTCTCAGCAGGAACACATTTGGGAGGCTAAAGCCGACTGAAACATGTCCCCATAGAACCACTAGAGGGCTTCGACATGAAAACCAGCTCCATGCAGGCGGGACAGTCCATTTCCGCTGCAGGGGGGGGGGCTTTTTCACTTTGAGGTAAAAACCGGTCAAATGGAGGCGTGGCCTTTACCTTTGGTAGGTCCAACCCCCCCATACAGAGAAAAGGGAAGAACACCACAAGTTATTGATTGTAGCGACCATGCTCAGGGAGGAGAACCAACAACCTGACGGAAGCCGCGCGCACTCCGCGTCCGGTGTGAACCAGGCTAATGGTTTTGTTATGTGGAACCAGAACCAGATGCATTTGGACCAGAGGATTCTGGTTTTGCAACACAGAATGACTGAAACCCTTTAAGGTGATCTTTAGGTCAGATTTCTGGAAGGAATTGTCATTTTGTTATTCTCTGGCCGCCTCATCAGAATTTAGTTCCTATTCGTAACTACATTGTTTTACTTGTGATTCTTGCGTTTCGCTGAGTTGCCGCTGGATTGTACGTAACTGCACATCAGTTTTGTTTCAGATGAATAAAAGCTTCAATGAGAAGTTACACACACACCTATAATGGGTCGGGTCTCCCTGTGATACCCGGATAAAACACAGGGTAGGGTCAGGAATGGGCATCCGGCCTAAAACTCTCTGCCAAACAAACAGTGGGGATGAAGCTGTGGTGACCTCTGACCAAATGTGAAAAGCTTTGGAAGTCCCATTAGCTGTCACACACATAGGTGTCCTTCACCTTTGACCCCTCCCCTGGGGGAGCAGTGAGCTGACCCCCAAACCATCCCCTTAATACAGAGGCTTTGTAATGACAGCTGTGGATTTGAACTCGTGACCTTCCAGTCTCAGGGTTAACACTTTACCACAAGCCCACAGAGCTGGCGTCTGCTCTTCCTCCTGCATCCATCGAGATGTTCGTTCATTTGTCTGTTCTTCATCTCCACGCCTTTGTGCCTCCAGTTTCTGAAGTTTTGTCGTCTTCTGCCAGTTTGAACGTAAACAGCTGGGATCTCAAACTGAAGCTGGACGTCTGCTCTGCAGCTTCAGCCTCCATGCTTCACACACCAGAGCTGAGCTCTTTAGACGCTGCAGACCGGAGGGTTTTGATTTCAAACACCATCTTTGACTCTCTAATCACATGACCAACTCTCAGCCAAGTAGATTAAAGGCTGTAATTCAAGTGACCTTCACTGATGCCCTGCAGAGTCTCTGATGATGATGATGCGGCGCTGCAGCATATGCTGCCGCCGGAGTCGGGCGGCTGATCCGTTTCCTGTTGGCACAACGACCAACTTGATAAAAGCCAGGAAGCAGAGAAACCAAGAGAGAAGAACAGGTGGGGGGACCGCAGGAAGCTGGGAGAAGAGCCGATAGTGTGGAACCAGGAGGGAAAACGATGGATGAAAGAGGAAATAAGGGAGGACTGAAAATATCAAACACTTTGAAGGAGGAAACATGAGGAGGAGGTGAGGAAGAAAGCAAAAGGAGCAGTGACATGAAGGAGGTCAGGAGTAGATATGTTAACATTCAAAACAAATGAGATGAAGAATGAAGAGTTAAAGGAAAAAAGGAGGAAAGAGCAGAAACACTCCTCTTGAAATCTAAGGAAAGATTGATGTCGTTTTAGAGCGCCACTGACTGGATCATTTGCTTATGGCTTTTTTCTTTGTGACATTCCATCAGACTCACCTGGAATATTCAGATAAAACCCGTTTCTGGTCTGGGTTCCACTGGGCGGTCTCAGGAGAAACCACAGATTGATGCAGACCAAACCACCAGAAGAACCACGGCAGTTCCAACAGCTGCTCATCCGGGGGCGCTATTGTCCTTAACCAGCTCTGAGGAGGACCAGAGCTCTCCTGTTATATCAGGTGAACTTTCACACCTGTAGAACCCAGAGGACCATCAGAGGAAACCAGACCCAGATCAGTCCAGAATAAACGCTCTCTGATTTTCCAAACTACCCATCAAAGTTCAACAAAGATCTTTGACAAAAGCCAAAACTGACTGAAATGTGATCATTGTCTCTGTTTTATCAGCAAACAACGAACAATATTTTGGATGTTTGTTCCAGGAACTCTCTGAAGAGGGTCATCCTGGAGGTTGACCGGTTGGTTCAGCAAACAGAAGAGCTGCAGTCATCTTCTCCATTCCTCTGACTCACGCAGCATTTCTGTGACCCTAAAGTCCTGATGAACCCAGAAGCCGGAAAACTTTAGTTCCTCTGTCCACCAATCAGACAACAGGTCCTTCAGAGCCAACAGCTCTTCTCTCGGCGCCCCCTGCTGGCGTTAAAGGACCCAGACCTGACTGCAGTGATCTGCTGCTGTTTTTAATGTCATTTCCTGTAAATAAACAAATGCATGTTCCTGAACACACACAGGTTTGCATGGGAGGTTTTTTCTCTTCCCAATCATTGCCTGAGAACACTGGACTCAACCCCTTCCCTCTTGGGTTTCAAACAGGAAGTACCTGCAGGTTCCAAGAAGCCAAAATCCCATAGACTTCTATAGTGAAACACCTGCTTATTACTCAGCCATCTCATTTGTCAGAATAACCATTCTTGCTCTGATACCTTCTTCTTAACACCTTCTTTCTAATTCTAATTGTTTTCACATTTTTTTCACAGACCAATCAGAAGGCAGTGTGGCCCTCCAGCCGGACAGAAGGGAGCTGTGCTACAACGTCTCACTGCAGCATGGCGCTCTTCTCCACTTTCTGTAGTCTGTGTTCTTTGTAGTATTTTGTATTCAGGTCCTCTCTGAGTCTTTTGTTTGTTAGTTAATTTGAAAGTGAAGCTGTAGGGTGAACTGCCATTTTCTTCAGTAAATGTTTCTCCTGTTTTTGTTGGTCTACAGAGGTTCGTGTTTGTCATCGTTTTCCTTTTTCTTTTGCAGGAAAGATGCTTTCTATGTTTAGAAAGGAGGGATTTTGTTTGCTGTTTTGGCCTTGGTTCACCTAAAGCCTTTTGCTTCACCTTTAAGTTTCTGCTGGTTATTGTTTTCTTGTAAATAAATGTATCTTTTTTATGGAGACAATCTCTTGGTGTTTTTGTTGTTGGTTACTTTTTATGTGATGTTCCACTTCTCTCACAAAATGCAGGACTGCTTTTGGTTCCTAGAACCTCTAAAAGCCTTTATCCACCAAGCTCCTGTTTTATGGAATAAGATCCCAGCTCATGTAAAAGAGGCTGACACAGTTTCTACATTCAAAGTTAGACTCAAAACATTCCTTTTGGACAGGATTATTGTCAGGCTAGCTAGTAATCCAAGATTATTTAACTTACTCTCTACCTCACCTACTGTAATGAAGTTTACCACACTGGCTCTACTCGCTCCTACTCACTCTTCGAGACCCCCCCCCACTATTCAAACATGTCGTTGTTTCTTTAAATATTTTGCTGTTATCTTAACTTGTAACTGTTTATCTTGACGTGTTTGTTTATTAGACATATACTTGTTATTCAACCATGTAGTTATAGAATGAATGAAGCTCACTTTTCTTTAATAGTTCAAGTGCATCACCTGTCCGTCCGGGGTTGAGGATCTCTCCTTCATGAGGGAAACCCTGAGGTTTCTTAGTTTTTTCCCCAAAAAGAGACAGGGGTTTTTTAATGAGTTTTTCCTCACCGTGAAGGAGGGTGTAAGGACAGAGATGTTTGTTCAGTTTAGTCTGTTTTATAACCAACTATTGTTTACTTTTTCATGACTGATCTTATGTTCTTTGCATAATACCGGTGTAAATCCAATGATACGGCTATAGCTGTGATATTGGGCTTTAGGAATAACATTGAACTGAAATATCCCCTTGAGCAGAAAAGGGGGAGAACAGTTCCTATCAGAAACGTGCACCACAGGAACCCACCAGCTTCAAAGATCCTGAGACGTTCTCATACTTTGAAATGTTTGGAGCAGAAAGGAACATAAACATTCTCTATCATCAAAACATGGTTCATCTTTTCCAGCCTAAGAATTGTAGCTGGAGCTCCTCAAGGTTCTGTTGTGGAACCTTTAAAGGGCCTATGCCATAAAATAATCAGCTTTTAAGTGCATTATAATGTCCATTCCTCACGAAAAACAACCCCAAAGGTCTTTCTGAGCATTCCTCTAAAACGTGCTGTTTGAGCACCAGCCCCTTCCAACCCACAAAAACGAGCAGGTTCTCGCGTATTAAAGCAGGAAACAGCCCATTCCAGGAAGAGTGCACGGCCAGCTCCATCCACAGGCTAACACACCTACTTCCTCCATGGAACTAGTGGTGATCTGCAAAACATTCATTGTATTTGCACATCCATCTTTGCAAAAGTTCAGATGTTTGTCTGCATTGGTGAAACGCTGCCCAGGCCGGCTCTAGGATGATGTCATAAAATGGCCAGCATCCACAAAGACAGAAAGGCAGAGCCTCAGATCCAGTCGTCTTACTTCCAGGTAGGAAAAGAGCTAACAAAAATAACATTTATAATAGTTCTCTAATGTGTCAAAGGTAACTTATATGGATATTGTCTAAAAGTAAAAGGCAAAAAAAAAAAAGCATGATATAAGGCCTTTAAAGTTTTTATGTAACGTAAATTCTTCTGTCCAGTGAGAACAGAAACAAGTTCATTATTTATTTGAAAAGCTAGTTTAATCACTAAATAACTTCTAACAGATAATATTGTTCAGGTATTAATTAAATGTATAAATTATGGATATATGTAAAAGAGAAGTTACATTTCTTGTAAAAAAAAAACATCATAAGTAAGCTGAGAAGCCAAAACTGTAAAGATTGTGATCAGATCTCATCTGCAGAAGAAACCTGATGATGGAGAAGATGGTTTTAAATTCCAAAATAATTCAGGACATCATTGAAAATATGCAAAGTTGTTTGAAATGATAAAAAAAGAGTTAAATAATCTACAGTGAGATGGACTGATCGTCTGCAGAGACATCAAGTTTGGATCTTTTCAAAAGCCATGAAGGTGAGAGAAAACCAAAGAACAAGCAGGAACCTGCTGAAGAACATTCAGGAGAACCTGCAGGAGGACCTGGATGTTCCTCGCAGCAGCAGATGAAGAAGAGACGGAGACGCACAGGTGTGGTCAGAAGACTTTATGACGGCTGTGCTGTACACGGCGCCGTGAACAGACGGAGGAGCTGCCAGCTGAAAGGTCAAACATCCAACTCAAAGAGAGAAGTCACAGTCAGAAGGTTCTGGATGAGCAGAGAACATGGATCACATTTCCACCAGGCAGGGGTGTGGCCCTTTGACCTGTGGGCGGGGCCAGCGTGGCTCTTCAGATGCTACATGGCGCGTGCATGCATGAGTGTGGCTGCTCACTAATTGCACTTCAGGATGAGGATCCGTGGAGAACATTACATCACCAGTGAGATTTCAGCAGAACTTTTTGGCTTGGACTTTCACACAAACACAAAATGGGTCCGGTTCAGCTCCAGAACCACCGGCTTAGGTCTGAGTTTCTCCAGAACCCGCGTGGATCTGAGCGGGCAGACGGAGCTGAAGGACCAACATCAAGACTTAAAGAAGCAGCAGAAAGGTGTATTAGAAAACACAAGAAGGAGCTCGTTAGGACGTGAAGACGACCAGGAGCAGAGCGGACGGTGACCACGTACCTGAGGACGGTCGCACAGCAGCGGGTTCACCTGAGAGAGAAGATCTGTGAGCAGCAGGTGTGAAGAACACGGACGTGATGTTCCACCAGGTCCTGACCAGCTTTGCCTTCCAAATACGACCTTCACTCACAGCCAACCAGAACTTTCAGGCTGACCAGAACTGCCCAAACCGAAGGTGTGTTTCTGTTAATGCTGACTCAGCGCAGCTTGGTTCGCTTTAAGGCGTTTGCACCGCTGCGGCCTGGATTTTCAGCACATCCTCCTCTGCGGTTCCAACAGGGTTGGAGTGGATGCAATTTCCAGGGATTACAGAAGGACCGGCCGATTGGGCTCCGCCTCCTCATCAGAGACCAGTGGAGCACAGCGCCACTTGTTTGTTTCGCTTAATTTGCAACAATACGGTTACTAGCCACCAACAAGGAAGATGGCAAACAAACAAGACTGAACCAAAAACGGCGACTCTAAAGTGGACTTTCCAAAGAACCGGAGCCATGCTTTGGACCAAACAGTTCTGGTCTGGAGGCAACCATCATCCCACCAGCCGGCCCTGATGGAGACTCGCTTCAGGTGTTTGGTCACATGTTAGCTCAAACTGACTTTTCAACTAATGAGCCGCGATGCCAGCAAGGGTTCTGGCAGCAAGAAGATGGTGACATCACAGCAGGACGGAAACTTCATGGATTTCCAATCCTCTCAAACACTAAAATTAACCAGTTTGTTGGACACCAGGAGGTTAGACTCCAGGTGGAGCAGATTCTGGTCATTCTGGGTTTTTCAAGGTTTCTACACCAAGAAGCATCTTCTCAGAGAGGAGACTTCCAACTGGAAGATGCTGGAAAAGATTCATACGGTTACATTTTCCAGTCAGACACTTCTAGGCCCTCAACAGGCTCCTGGAGGGTGGACTGTGTCCACACACCTGCTGCACAGGTAAATCTGAGGTCATCGGCGTAAAACTGATTTGTGTAGGAGAGCAGCAGAGTGAGAGTGCTGGTTCTCCCTGTGAGCCGTGCACGACCGTCCTCAGGTCTGAAGTTGTCCGTCCGTCACAGTAAGACATTTCAGGACGTCCACAATCAGCAGGAACAGCAGTGTTTGTACATTCTGTGCAAAATTAGACAAAAATCATTGGCGGACAGTCCGTTTCTTCTATTTACAGTTAGCTCTAAGACGTTAGTACCATCGAGGCCCAGAGGGGCAAAGACATTCCTCAGAGAGACAGAAATCCACCTTCAGACCCAAAACGTCCTCCTGAAGACCTGAAGCTTCTTAGCCAGAAGTCTGTGGACTGCGGCCTATGCCTGGTCCTGGAGATCCAGCATCTGCCCGTTTTCTGGCTCCTCTGTTTTGATGGATCAGAACTCCAGCTTTGG
Source organism: Adrianichthys oophorus (assembly GCA_036245035.1). Lineage (NCBI taxonomy): Eukaryota > Metazoa > Chordata > Actinopteri > Beloniformes > Adrianichthyidae > Adrianichthys > Adrianichthys oophorus. The sequence goes on along the minus strand of BSAI01000072.1, from coordinate 1,116,562 downwards.
ATCGACTAAACTGATCTGATTGTTCTAGAAAACGCTTGGAGAATGCCTTATTTCAGGAGGAAACACCAAAGAACAAAGAGGTTGTTTCAGGTCTGAATGGGTTTGTCGACAGCTCGGTTCTAAGGTAGATTTCTGTCCCGGTTTCTTTGAGAACATCCTGCTGATGTTCGGAAAGGCCTTCAGCAGGTGAGAAGACAGGGCACACAGTGAGAGCAGGGAGGAGGGGCGGGAATACAAAAATAAAAAGTACCAAATAAAAAACTGTGGTAAACTACACGATCACCCCACTTCACTCTGTGGCAGAAACGTAAAAAAGTACAAAAACCAGAGGAGGCGCGGCATCGGGGCGGAGAGAGGAAGGAGGAGCTCAGTTTCAGAAGAATTTGTCGTCGATGCGGAAGTGCGGCCGCGTGACGTCGTCCGGGTTGATGAAGACCGAGATGGACTTGCCGGGGTTCTCGGTGACCAGCTGCTGAAGCTTCTTGGCCAGCCGGTCGTCGGGTTGGTTTTCTCCACCCGCGTCGGACTGCGGAGACGGCAGGTTGGTGGAGCTGCCCCGCCACTGCAGTTCCACCGTCAGCCTGTTGGCGGCCTTGGCGTGCTCGATTGTGGTGCGGAGGTGCTCGGCCGGGTCGGAACGAACCGAGGAGAGTTTGCGGGCGTGGAGCATGGCGGTCTCGTCGCACAGGTGCTCCAGCATGTTGCACTGGGGGATGAAGTAATTGGGACACATCTTGTTGACGAGGCAGTGCTGCAGGTCGTCAATCAGGCCCAGCAGGAAGTGGGCGGAGAAGTCATCCTGGGACAGGTAGTTGGAGGGCAGGCGGTCGCAGGCCCACAGCATGATGCTGCGCAGGTGGTACGGGCTGATGGCTTTGGGGCGGGACAGCAGCTTGATGATGATGGCCTTGCAGGCCTGGTACGCCTGCATCAGGCTGGACGAGATGCATTTCTTCAGCTGCACCTCGCTGCGAGCAAACGACAGGCGCCACTCGTTCTCCTTGCGGCCTTTGAAGGAGCAGGCGGGGACCAGGTAGAAGCCGCTGATGACCTCCTCCTCCGTGATCTTCCCGTCCCAGAAGTGGTTCTCCATCAGCCAACTCTGAGCCACGGCCGGCCAGCCTTTGAATGACACCACGGGAACAATGTCGTACAGCATCCGGCTGCTGCCCACCCCCAGGATCACAGAAATGATGGTTCCATTCCTCTCCACCTTCTCCACCTTTGGCATCCCTCTCTGGGGCTTCTTCTGCACCTCCAGGAGCACCAGAGAGATAGAGTGGTAGAACCAGTCTGCCACCAGTGTAGGAGAAAAGAAGTAGTTGGTGGTGCCGTTGATGTGGTCCACGATGGTGCAGCATTCCTTCCACTTGTTGATAGTTCCTTCATCAAAGAGGCGGAGGCTGAGCCACGAATGGCCAAGAGCCGAGTGCCTCATGTCCAGGGTCACCGGCTGGTTCCGGTCATGGAGTTTGAGTGCCGGAACCAACAGGGTGAAGTCCATGTCGTAGTCAGTGCCGCGGGCATACACATTCAGATCGTCCAGGTCCATGTCCACCACACCTTCCCGGACACCACCCGACAGGAGGAGGTATTCATTGGCCACTGGAAGCTTCTGGTCCAGCTTCTGGACCATCCCTAAAACAGAGGAGGGAGTCCGGGTCAGACAAAGAATTCTTTACTTCTCATGAATTCATCACGATACAGAGACAACCTCTGCAGAAACATCAACTTCCTTATGCTACGTTTACACCGCAGTTGGCAATGCCCGTTCAACCGACCACTTCTAAAGAAAAGACTGCGTAAGCGTGCGTGTATGCATGGTTCTGGCTTCCCTGTTCAAAACCCTAACTTTCACACGCAATTTTTTAAGTCCATTTTCTCGCTCTATGCACAAAAGGCACGGCCACTGAACACAGGTTGAACGTTAAATACGGTCAAAGTTTGACCAACCAGAGACTCAGGTTTGGTAGTGACGTGAAGATGGCCTCCCTTTTTATTCATGAATTTACCCGTTTGAAAATCGATCATGAACGAGACATGAATAATTACAGTTTGTGTGCAGCTGGAATTTTTTCATGTTTCGGAATAGAGCTGTGAAGGAAAAAGCCTGGAGCAAAATTCACCAGATTTTCACGGCTATGACACGAGCCCGGTGTGAACGTGGAACATGGAATTTAGCAGCAGAAGGATTCAGCAGTTGAACCTCAAAGCCATCGACGTCTGTGAGGTTCCTGAAGGAGGAACGTCTGTGAGGTTCCTGAAGGAGGAACGTCTG
>BSAI01000072.1:1101408-1114274 GCA_036245035.1 Adrianichthys oophorus | reverse complement strand
GGTTCCTGAAGGAGGAACGTCTGTGAGGTTCCTGAAGGAGGAACGTCTGTGTGGTTACTGAAGGAAGAGTCAAAGACTCCTCTTTTTCACCTGCTGCATCACTTGGGATTTGCCTGAAGAACGGTTCTCCTCAGCAGGTCTACCTTTACCGGACTCATGATCAGGAGAAGAACTCAGAAGAACTTCCCGTCTTCATCGTTACATGAAATATTTCTGCTTCACTCATAACAACAAAAATGTTTTGAGGATTCTTCAGAACCAAAACAGCCTCACAGGTCCAGAAGCACCTGCATGCTCTTCATAACCAGCAGCTCAGAGCATCAGAACCATTAACAGAACCCGGTCATCCTGCAGGGGCTCCTCCACGGCCGCAGAGGAGAACCCGCCGCGGTGGCTCCGGCTCCGTCCTCATGCGGTCTGTTTACCGACCCCTCCCGCGGCGAACCCCCACCCGCCTCACCCAGCATGGAGAAGATGAAGTCCTTGGCCGTGTGGATCTCCAGCGCCCGCTGGTCGTCGTACTCCCGCTGGTCGTGTTTGCTGAACTCCTGGATCAGCCGGTTCAGGTCCTCCATCCGGGCCCCCGACCTAAAGTCCAGGTCGGGCCCGCCACCGTGCGGCAGCCTCCCGCCGGCAGCGGTGGGGCTGTTCCCGAGGCTGCCCGCCGACAGAACCGGGGCCGCCATGCTGCATTCACGGTCGCTCACGAACGTCCGGCTCTGGTACCACGACAGCTGCCGCTCTGGACCGAGCCGAGCTGCGCAGAACCACACCAACACACAACAGCGGCGGATGCTGCTGCGCCACTTCCGCTGCTGCTCTTCAAAACAAAAGTCCTCCCTAAAGAAAATTAAAATCGAAATATTTAAAAAAAAGACGTACTGTTTCATACCATTCAGTTATCACATTTGATTTTTAGCAGTTTTAAAAATTTTTAATTAACTTTTGGGATGATGTAATGGACCGCTAACTGTCCGGAATAAGCTCGGTCACTAGTTTGAAGAAGCTGAAAGAGGATCCAGAAGATCCCAGATCGGAATCTCAGTTTATGAACTGCTTATATGTGCTAAATATAAGCAAAACAACCGCATCAACAACAGCGGAAAACTCTATATCAGCCTTAAATTGCCTTTTATTGAGTACACCTAACTTGTTTTATTTTTTATTTATTTAGTATTTTTTCCAGATTTTTTTTTCTATTGAACATTTGCCTTTTAGTGGAAAAAGAAAACTACTTAAAGTAGACTAGTTTCTCAAATTGAGACCAATAAACATAAAAACCGGCATATTTTTTAAAACAACAACAACATTATTATTATTATTATTATTGTTATTAAACAGTCATTGCCATACCTCCCATCCTTCCGGTGGCGCTGTCGCGCTGTCGTCCGCATCGCACTGACACGGTACGAGTTTCCGGCCGGACGGAGTGAACGGACCGGGTTCGTGCAGGATGGCGTGGAGGAGCTGCTCCGCTCTCTGGAGGCTGACCGAAAGGGGAGGCAGGTGAGTCCGCGCAGCAGCAGAGGAGCCGCCGGTCCCAGCCAAAGAGGAACCTCTGTCCCTCTGAGCGCGGGTCGGCTTTGGCCTTTGTTTTTGAAAAGTTTCCGCTTCCGGCGGAGGGATCAAACACTTGAAGGTTCAAGACTGAAGTGACAGAGATCCCTAAACCGAACCGGATTCAACTACCGCAATTCCGAACCGGTAGAAAATAAACCCTCTATCTAGTGGGGGCTATTTTAACTGAAAAACGTTTATTTTTGCTTTAAGTTCAAAAATGTAAACATTTAAAATGTAAAGTGTTTTCTGTTCTGCATTTATGTTTAATATTTGTATCTGTAAAATGAGCTGTTATATCTCTAAACGTCAATCCCAAAAATAAAAAAACTTTTTTTTTTTTATTTTGACATCTTTGTAAGTCAGCATAACGCTTTGAATCCTTTTGCAGAACTTTAGGTTTTGCTCTTTTAAACTTTATGATCATTTTTGGAATAAAACCTTTCTGTCCTACAACAGCTTTTTGCTGCAGGACAACAACCTGAAACTTCTGTTGTAAGTTTCCCATCAGTTGGTGTTTTTGGTGCAGATTTCTTTACAGAAATGTGAAAAAGCAAAAGAGGAGATAGTTTTTTCCTGTGAGCATCCGTCTTTATTTTGGTTTTGTTTGTCAGCTGAACTCTGACTGGATTTGTGTTTGGTTTGGATCAGAATCTGAGCAGGATTCTGGTTCTGTTGGCGATCGGGCGCTCTTCATGTTTGATGGTTTCTTCTGCAGCTTCTGCCTGACGCCGCAGTTCTCCATCTGTCCTGCAGGTGGCCTCACAGCCTCCAGCAGAGGTGCGGGTTCAAGAAAGCCAACAGGAAACCAGAGAGCAAAAAGGTGGAGGAGGAGCTTGGCCCCACCCACACAGAGTCCCCCGAGGCTGCGGTTCAGCGCCGGACGCCGCCCCCTCACTGGGAGCAGCAGGCTCCGCCCAGCCCCCCCCGTCCAGCCGTCGGCCAGCTGGTCAGGCCGTTCCTCTTCACGGTGGGGGTAGGTGGCGCTCCCTGTCTCTGGTGTCATGACCTGGCAGGTGATGTCACAGGCTAACTCCAGCTCAGTTTACAGGCTGCTCCTTCGGCGCGGCAGCCGTCTGGCAGTACGAGTCTTTGAAGTCCAGAGTGCAGAGCTACTTCGATGAGATCCGAACCGACTGGCTGAAGAAGGTCCGACCGCAGAAGCGGGGCGACCTCCGTAAAGAGGCGAGAACCGAACCCGATCCAGATGAGCTTTTCATGAGGAGGCTTCTGATTGGATGCTTGAATTTCAGGTCAACCACTGGTGGAACAGCTTGAGTGAAGGCCAGAGGACCGTCACAGGTGAGTCCACCTGCCTCTTATGGTTGACTGCAGTGGAACTGGCTACTTCCAGTGTCGTCACCGTAGACACCATATCACTAGACAGAGGGGCAGTGATGTCACAAAAGGGTTTACAAAGCCACTTCAGTCGCCACTTTTCCATGATTTATTTCCGTGATTTATGGGGCGCTGCCATGGTGGAGCCAGTCGACAGTGATTGGTCCGAGTCGGTCTGAGTGAGATTGTTGGAAGTTCACACCCCTTCCACCGACAGCGGCTCTGGAGAAGCTGTCAATCAGATGTTCGAGATGGGGGCCAGTGGGCACCACGTGCTTTTACTGAGGCCTCTGATTGGTCAATTTATAACTCGAAGAACTTGTGATAAAGAAAAAAAAATCATGAAAAAAACAGGGTTAGAGAGAAGGTGTTAAGAAGAAATGATCAGAGCTAGAATGGTTCTTCTGACCAATAGAATGACTGAGTAACAGCTGTTTATTTCTGCATAGAAGTCTTTGGGGTTTTGGCTTCTTGGAATCAGCAGGAACTTCCTCTCTGGAACGCCAAGAGGGAGGGGTCAATATGTCCAGTGATGTGTACTGTCTATGGTCTTCACCTCTGTGAGGTCATGTGACATAAGGTCAGGGGTGGAGATGGCTGCTCCTCTGATGAAGTTTCCACTGAGAACCCCCAGGACGTTCTCCTCCACCTTCAAGGTCCCTTGTGTGGCTGCAGGAGCAGCTGCTCCCCTCCGGTGTTCCTGAAACATCGGAGGAATGTGTTCAGGAGATCCAGCTGTGATGTCCTGCAGAGATAAGGAGCTCCACGTTCAAAGCGCTGCAGAGATGTCTGCGTCTGCTTGGTCCATGAAACGGACTAACCTTCACCTCCTGCCGAGCTGCAGCAGGAGGAGCTGGTGGTTTTGTTTCTTCAGCAGGATGATTTTCCTGAGTTCCTCCTCAGACAGAGCTTCTGTCGGAGAAATGTTCTCTTCTTCTTCAGGAATCATCGCCGCTAATGCCGCCGTCTTCCTCTGCTGGAGAGTCCCGTCCCTGCAGCGCTCCATGGTCAAGTACTTCACCTCCAACCCCGCCTCCAGTGAGTGTGTCCCTCCTCTTTTTGTGGTCTTTTTTTGAACAAGCTCTGGTTTTAACCGCCGTCTGCCGCCTGCAGAGACTCTCTGCTCTCCGATGCTCCTCTCCACCTTCAGCCACTTCTCCTTCTTCCACATGGCCGCCAACATGTACGTCCTCTGGAGCTTCTCCACCAGCGCCGTCTCCATGCTGGGCCGGGAGCAGTTTGTGGCCGTCTACCTGTCCGCAGGTGAGAAAGAGTGCAGTGTTGACTGATGTTACCGTGACAACAAGCCATCTCCTGCGACCGTCCTGTCATGATCAATAAAGATGTAGAGATCAGACGTGACTCTGGGGATTTGCCATGGAAATCATGTGTTCCTGTGTGCAGGTGTCATTTCCTCCTTCGTCAGCTACGTGAGTAAGATGGCCAAAGGGAAGTTCGGCCCGTCTCTGGGAGCGGTGAGCAGAACTTTACCTGTTGCTCAGGTTGAAGAGAGCTGCTTCAGTTTGTTGGAAGCAGAAGAAACCTCCTAGAGCCAGAAGCACCTGAAGGTTTGAGGCTCTGAAAACTCACAAAGTGCTAGAACTACATGCCTGAGTGAAGCACACAGCTGATGCTGCTGGAACGAGAAGCGGTCCAGAACCCCTTTTGGGCTCCCCTGAGTTTTGTGGTCGTTACAGGATATGACATCAACAATCACCGACCTGTACAAAAAAGGCGGGACATATCAAATGAGTTTGTTTCAATTTGCTGCTGGAGATGAGTGAAGTGGGTTTGAATTATTGTAGAGCTGAGACTGTCAATCAAAAGGCCACGCCCACATTTAGCGTTAGCTTCGATCTGAAATATTTTGATCAGATTCTCTCATACATTTGTCGTGGAGGTGAAAACGACATGAATGTGTTCATTTCTGATGTAAAGTTGGAGAACCTGAAATGAAGTCAGAGTCTGAAGGTGAAAGCAGCCCCTGGCGGTGAACTCACCTGGCTCCTGGCTCCGTTTTCTAACCAGCCTTGTTGAGGTTTGTGAAGGTGCTTCTTCTTGGTGTAACCATGGTAACGGATGCTGGAGGCCACAGTCAGGTTTTGAGCATCACTTCCCCGTCCCCAACCCAAAGGACAGCCCTGATAGTTGTGGTTCCTCTCTTGTGTGTTTTCAGTCTGGAGCCATCATGACCATCCTGGCTACTGTTTGCACCAAAATGCCTGAAGCTAAGCTGGCCATCATCTTCCTCCCCATGTTCACCTTCACTGCTGCCAACGTGAGAACCCCCCCCCCATTCTTTATCCTTCAAAGCCCCGCCTCCTTTCATGTCCATCACCTTTGTCTGCTCCTCAGGCTCTGAAGGCGATTGTTGCCATGGATATGGCTGGGCTGGTGCTGGGATGGAAGTTCTTCGACCATGCTGCTCATTTAGGAGGAGCCTTGTTTGGAATGTGAGTCTGATGAGCAGCTGATCTTCATCTTCCCCTCTTCCCACCTCCATCAAGCGCTGCCATCGCCCATCCGTAGCGTCTCCTGATTTCAGGGATGTGATGTCATGACGCATTTTTGTCTTCTCTGAGGAGACGTTCAAATCTGAATTGTTGCTAAACGATGAAGATCTTTGTTGGTGCAAACATCAGCAGACCGTCGTCATGGTGACCTGCTCTCACAGCCTCCTAGCTGAAGTTAGAACGACTTCTGAGTGTTGTCCATTCCCTAAAATCATTGGAACCAATCAGAGCTCAGCGTGACGCAGATTCAAACCAACGACAGTTTCTCATTTGTCCCTTGGGATTTTTCAGAATTTTTCTGAGACGTTTTTAACAATCTGAACTTTGAACTCACATCATCCTGAAGTTCTAACAAAAGAACCTGGAATCAGATGTTTCTTACTCAGCGTCACACTGCGATTCTCTGAGTGTCCTGTAGGTGTCAGCATTGGATCCGGGCAGTGTTGGGGGTAATGGATTACAAAGTAATGAATCACTGTAATTTAATTACTTTTATCAGTAACTGAGTAATGTAATGAATTCCAGTTCAAATTTCAGTCATCAATTACAGTTACTGGACTACAGAAACCCTCGTTACTTCGTTACTTAGCTTCTGTGGGCTCTGACGTTTTCTCTCAGTTAAATGAAACGAAAATGCAGATTAATTTAGAACTAAACAGAGTAACTGACGCATACGTGCACGCATGTGCGTGCAGAGTCGGGGATCGGTCAAAGCACAGACATGCACGCATTGCTGCAGTCAAGCTGCTTTCCAAACTGGATCAAAGATGAAAAAGAGACGCTGTCCTGAAAGGAGTCCTGTCATCTCCACAGAGCAGAAGGTGAGCAGCAGAGCAGAGATCCTCCCCATGATCTGATGTGTTTGTTAGGAATGTAACCACTCTAAAGACGCTCTTTGGAGTGAAAGACAGGAGTCTGCTCCTTCCTGGGACTCTGAGACGATTATTTCTATATGAATTCACCCTTTCTTTCTTTCTTTTTCTCTCTAAGCTGCACGCCACTGATCAATATGAGTTTGTGCTCAATGCACTGTGTGTGTGTGGGGGGGGGCATAGTCTGGTAGACCTGTAGCCGTGCAGAACTGTGCACAAAAGACAGATGTATATAAATATATATATATATATATATATATATAAATATATATATATAGCGAGAGAGAGAGACTGATGCATTGGGTGCAACTCATTCTAATGGAATACATCAATTCAACCAAAATGAACATGGAGGCATTTAATAGTTCTTTGTGTTTTCAAAAAACTGGTTTGGTTTCAGATTTGATAGACATGAATATGTAAATAACAGGATTTTCCACATCTGACTCTGAGCTGTAACATAGACCACAGATGTTGAAACAGTAACTTATTTTTGTGTCATTTTTCACACAGATGTCTGAATTCTAATGAAGCAGGTTATGTCTTGAACCGTGTTCAGACCTTAGACAAGGTTATTGTTTTGAAAAAGTAGTTTTTTACTATTTATTGTATTTCTGTACCTTTATTTAACCAGATAAGTTCTGTTGAGATTCAAAATCTCTTTTTCTAAGCAGCTCTGTTAAATGAAAGACAACAGGATCTAGTTTGTGTGAAGCTGTTTTTATCTTGAGAATTTGTATGAGTGGAAAAAAGAGTAACGAGTAAAGTAATTTCATTACAATTTTGATCCAGTAACTAAGTAAAGTAATCGTTTACTTTTTAGAACTTACCCAACACTGGATCCGGGTGTGTCTCTAACCTCCGCCTCCTCTCTCCAGATGGTACATTCTGTTCGGTCATGAGCTCATCTGGAAGAATCGAGAACCTTTTGTCAAACTTTGGCACGATCTGCGGACGCGAGGAAGAGGAGGAGGAGGAGGGGGAGCAGGGGGAGGAGCCGTGTAGACGGTGTGAACACCAGACTGTTGGCCCTGAACCAAAACGTGACGATGTAAAACCTGTACAGACACCAGGATCCTGGAGGAAGATCACGGACTGTGTTTGCCCAAGAAGAAACTGACAATGTTCTTGTACGTTCTCCTGAATGTAATCTTCATCCTTCTTCCTCATCAGCTGAGTTCTGGTTTGACCAAAGACTGGATCCGTCTCAGAACTCCGCCTCCTCGGTCCATCTATTTATGGTTATTGATTTTCATTCAAAATAAAAGGTTAAATGATCTAAATCTTTTTGTCTGTTTGTCTGTAAAAATGGCGAGTTCTGCTGGTAGAACCTCAAACACTGGTTCTGGAATCTCTGAGCAGGAGAATGTAGAGCTGAAGCTGTGATGTTCAGAACCAGAGCTGCAGGTGAGTAACTGTGCAAATACAGAAGCTTTCGGACAAACACTGCAGTCGGTCTGAAGTCCACCAACGGTTCCACATGATCTGAGTCCTGAAGAACCCAGAGGTTCCTCTGCTGCTGCTTCCCTCACATCTGCTCCCGCGCTCTGCTGCTCTCATTCTTCTGCGGGAGAATCAGACGCCAGATGATGAAGGCTCACCGGTGAAACTCGCTGGCTGGAGCTGAAACTGGGATTCCTGAAGGTCGATATTTATGTGTGTTCAGAGGTCAGAGTCCACCACAGCGGCAGATCCCATCAGACCACCAAACACACCGACCTGAGCTGCAGACCAAAGCTGAACTCCAGAAGGTGAGACGGATCCAACTTCCTTTCTGTCAGAGAAGAGCCTGAGCTGAGAAGCTGAGGCCGACTTCGGAGGAGCTCCAACATCTGAGCCAAATTTTAGCCGAGACGCAAGAGGACAGCAGGAATCTGCTCCTGACCTTCAGGTAGAGGTCCCTGTTTGGTGGTTTACTCTGAGAATGACAGGAAAAGCTGCAGAACAAAGACTCAGATTTCAAAATACATGTTCTCATTGATTCAGATGATCAGTGCGACCATGGAGTCTTGATCCTTCAGGTGTGACAAGAACATGGATGTAGAAACGATACCAGGACTTCACCAGGTTTTTCTGGAGGTCTGGACTTTGCTCTGCTAACAGCTCATTTGAATTTCTTCACTTTTTGTTCCGACCAAATGCGGTTTAGAAACCAGCGGGAAGCTCTGTTTAGACAGTGCATCCGGATAGTATTCCCAGCGCCTCACTTCTCCCACATGTTATGATGTCACAGCCTTATTTCCAAATGGATTCAATCCGTTTTCTTCCTCATTCTTTGAAAACCACCCCACAATGACAATGTTAAAAAAGTTCTTTTGAAATGGTTGCACATTTATTAAAAAGGAAAACCCCGAAAAATGACGTGTACAGAAGTATTCAGTGAGCCGAGGTTTCCTCTGTTTCCACTGATGAGATGTTTCAGCTGCTTCATTGAAGCCAACCTGTGGTCAATCCAGTGGATTCAACAGGATTTGGAAAGGTACGACCCTGTCTACATGAGGTCCAGGGTTGTCAGTGCATGCCAGAGCACAAACCAAAGATGAAAGCAAAGGAATAGTCTGTAGACCTCAGAGAAAGGATTGTCTTGAGACAGAAGGCTGGGGAAGGGTCCAGAAACATTCCTGCTGCCTTGAAGGTTGCAGTGAGCACAGTGACCTCCATCATCTGTAAGTGGAAGAAGTTTGGAAACACCAGAACTCTTCCTAGATCTGACCAGCCATCTAAGATGAGTGATCAGGGGAGAAGGGCCCTGATCAGGGAGGTGACCAATAACCCAATGGTCACTCTGTCAGAGCGTTCCTCTGAGGAAAGAGGAGAACCTTCCAGAATGACAACCATCTCTGCAGCGTTACACCAATCAGGCCTGTATGGTAGAGCGGCCAGACGGAAGCTCCTTCTGACTAAAAAGCACATGGAAGCCCGTCTGGAGTTTGTCAGAAGAAACCTGAATGACTCTCAGACCACGAGAAACCAAATTCTGTGGTCTGACCAGATCAGAATAGAACTTAATGGAGTGAATGGTAGACGTTATGTTTGGAGAAAACCAGGAACCGCTCATCACCAGGCCAATACCATCCCTACAGTGAAGCATGGTGGTGGCAGCATCATGCTGTGGGGATGTTTTTGGGCAACAGGAACTGGAAGACTGGTCAGGATAGAGGGAAAGCTGACTGCAACAATGTACAGAGACATCCTGATGAAAATCTGCTCCAGAGAGTTCCTGACCTCAGACTGCAGCGACGGTTCATCTTTCAGCAGGACAATGATCCAAAGCACGCCGCCAAGATATGGAAGGAGCGGCTTCAGAACAACTCTGTCCATGTCCTTGAGTGGCCCAGTCAGAGTCCAGACCTGAATCCAACTGAACATCTATGGAGAGTTCTGAAAATGGCCGTGCACTCATGCTTCCATCCAACCTGATGGAGCTTGAGCGCTACTGCAAAGAGGAACGGACCAAACTGTCCAAAGAAGGTGTTCCAAGCTTATGGCGTCATATTCCAAACCACCTGAGGCTGTAAATGCTGCCAAAGGTTCAGCAACTAAGTACTGAAGAAAGGCTATTAATACTTCTGTACATGTCATTTTACAGGTTTTTATTTTTAATAAATGCGCAACAATTTCAAAAGAACTTTTCAACATTGTCATTATGGGGTGTTTTTCAAAGAATGTCTCATGAAGAAAACTGATTGAATCCATTTAGAAATAAGGCTGTGACATCATAAACTGTGGAAGGAGTTAGGCACTGGGAACACTTCCAGGTTCTATTCAACTCGACTTAAGAGGGACCCGACTCAGAGTTCTGCAAGAAGAATCTTCTTCCTTGTTTGGCATCAGTGATGTGGAATCTTCACAGGCTGGAGAAATTCCCACAGCTTTGATTGATTATTTATTAGACAAAAAACTGAGTATTATTAGAACCACCAGAGGATGATTACAATGAAATATATGAGCAAATAACATATGAATTCAATTATGAGACAAAAATCAAAACTTTAACTCCTACATTCACAACAAAACACAACTTTATAAGTACATTGTAAAATTGCAATAGAAAGTCAGAATTTAATGAGAAAAAATGTGTAAATTCAGAAAAACAGATCCACCAAAATGTTTCAGTATGAAACAGAGATTCACTGAAACGGAAAAGAAAGTTCTTCAGTGAAGCAAAATCCTATCATTGGAACAAACAAATGTCATACACAATCAAACCTACAATTTTAACTAAAAGTTAGGACTTTTTTCTGTTTTGACTGTATATGAGAACTGGACTGAGTGACCACTAACCCTCTGTTCCAGACAGGAAGTAACTGCTGGCTCCAAGAAGCCAAAATCTCATAGACTTCTATAGAGAAACAGCTGTTACTCAGTCATTCTATTGGTCAGAATAACCATTCCTGCTCTCATATCTTCATCTAAAATGTTTTCATGTGTTCTTGATGATCCTCTTTTTTAAAAATATTTTTTTCTGTAGCTTAAATTATTCAAGTTATAAACTGACCAATCAGATGCTGAAGTAGGTGGAGCCTGTTGGCCCCCTCATCCAACGTTCAAAACTGTTGACAGATTTTTTAAAGCCCTCTTTCAAGTGGTAAGGGTGTTGCCTTCCAACAAGAACACTCCTCATTGGTGAGAGTGGTTGTCATGGAAACGCTGACTCGGACCAACTCAGATCTATCACTCTCAGAAATTCTCAGTACATCTCAGATCATCTCAGATCATATCAGATCATATCAGATCATCTAAGATCATCTCAGATCATCTCAGATCATATCAGATCATATCAGATCATCTAAGATCATCTCAGATCATATCAGATCATCTAAGATCATCTCAGATCATCTCAGATCATATCAGATCATATCAGATCATCTTAGATCAAACCAGCATCCATGTGGTCGACCAGCTTCATGCTGTTTTCCTGGATCCTCACTTGTCTTTTAGTCCACATAATAAAAAGCAGTGAACATCTTCATCCAGAGTCTTCATGGGGTTTGAAGGTTCTGCAGGTGGTTTGGATCCACGTCTGCGCTGAAAGTCCGAATGCTGCTGCTTGTTTCTGAAAACAGCAGCATCTTCTGCAGAGAACCCTCCATGGGTCCAACATCAGGAGAAGCTGCAGAGTCTGTGGACTTCTTCCATCTGCAGCTCTCATGAACCGCTCCGGTCCTTCCAGGTGACTTCACTTTGACGACATCGGGCATCATGATGGTGGGCCTGCAGCTCGTGGGTCTGGTTCTGGGCGTGCTGTCCTGGTGTCTGCAGTCCAGCAGCACTTCCTCACACACCTGGAAGATGAAGAGTCACGTGGAGGCAGTCACCACCAGTCAGTGGCAGTTTGAGGGCTTGTGGATGAGCTGCGCCGCCACGGCGTTGGGGTCGATCCAGTGTAGCAAGTTCAAGACTGTTCTGGGACTGTCAGGTGAGCAATTCCTCACACCACCTCCATGTTCCCTGCAGATGTTCTGACCTTCTCCAGGACCAGTTCTGCTTTCCTGGAGGACTTTTCTGCTCTTTGCTGCCATCACACTCAGAGCGTCAGAGTCTGGACATGGAGCTGGACCAGCTGGTCCTGTTTCAGATGTCCTGGACCACTCGCTGATCCACTGAGGAGCAGTGAAGGTAGCTGGAGCAGAACGTCCTTGAGAATTGGGCTGACAGCTCTGCTCTGGAGGTTGTGGGGTTGTCAGAGCGCAGATTATTTGCAGGACAACCCTGAACCTTCTGACGGTTCCTCTTATCCAGAGAAGCCCCTTCGCCTCGGTTCTGCACAGTTTGATCATCTGAACATAACATTGAGGTTTGGAGTTTCTGAGCGTTCCATCAGTGGTTCCATCAGCTGCTCTCAAACGAAGTTCCCAGATGACTGACTGATGTTCAGATGATCAGGTTTTCTGGTTTCTGGTCTGGTTTGAGGCTCCATCACTCTTCAGGATCCTGTCTGCAGGCTTTAGTTTGTCTCAAAGCAGTCTGCTGCGGTTCTGAAGGCCCTCCCCGCATTCCTTAAATAGTCTGATAATCTTCAGCAGAACCTGCGGTCTGGTTTTGGACTGACCCCTCACACCTGTGCTCCTCACCTGTTTGAAATGACATCACTGTTGTTTTCTTTGGAAGTTCCTGATCAGCAGATGCTGAGTTGTGGTTTCAACCCAAAGCCCCATAATCCCGTCAGTTTTCTGCAAACGCAGCTCACATCCAGACCTGCAGAGCTCTGATGATCCTGTCGCTGCTGCTCGGCCTCGTCTCCATCGTGGTCTCCATCCTCGGACTGAAGTGCACCAAGATCGGCAGGACGTCCGAGAAGGTCAAGGAGCAGATCACTCTGAGCGGGGGGCTCCTGTTCCTGCTGTCAGGTGACTGTCAGACTGACCGCCGTGTGCAGGCGGGTGTCGGGCGGTGCTGACCGCTCCTGCTCTCCCTCAGGTGTGTTCACGCTCACCGCCGTCTCCTGGTACGCCGCCAGAGTGATCCAGGACTTCTACGACCCGCTGTACCCGGGAATGCGGTCAGTCCAGTGCCGGCCGGGTGGGTCTGTGTCTGCGCCGCCGCCGCTCACTGACTTTGTGTTGCAGGTTTGAGCTGGGGACTG
>BSAI01000072.1:1012896-1093374 GCA_036245035.1 Adrianichthys oophorus | reverse complement strand
CAGTCCTCCTGGTCTCCTTTCAGTCCTCCTGGTCTCCTCTCAGTCCTCCTCCTGGTCTCCTCTCAGTCCTCCTGGTCTCCTCTCAGTCCTTCTGGTCTCCTCTGACCTTAGATTGACCTCCTCAGAAGGTGGTGCGTTCAGGGCTGTGGGACATGTTGATGATTAACCGACCTTGGTGTGAATGTGGGAAGTTCACGTCAGGTGGAGTCACCTCCTACCTGCTGCTGTTGGAGGTTCTGCTCTTCATCATCCCTTCTTTCTGTTCTTAAGTTTTTAAAAACGGTGGAACAATGGTGCACTCACTGACTCATCGTTTTTTTAAACTCCTCTGACTGCAGGTTTTTTTCCATCCAGTCAGTAAACAAATGGCTAAAGTCCACATTTATCCGTCACTCTTTTCTTTCTTTGACATTTCTTCACCACAGTCCTTCCTGCCCTTTCTCCTCCTCCTCCTCCTCCTCCTCTTCCTCTTCATTCAGTTGCTCTACAGGCAGAAACTCTGTTGGACCGCAGAGCCAGTGAATGATGGCACCAAATAACTTCCTGTAACTTCCTGACTTTGCCCTAATGTGAATGATCTCAGGGGTTCTACGCTTTGTGTGTGTGTGAGGTGCCTTCAGAGGAACCCTGAGGAGAACTGGTCTGTTTGGACCTGAGTTCTTCACCGGGACGGTTCCCTTCAGCCTGTTTCATCAGACGTGGCTCCTCCCCCTTTCTATCTGCTGGTTGTCCTGTAAGCCATCACCATGGAAACGAGTTCAGATTAATGTTGAACATTGGCCCATTGGAGTGTAATAAACCATTGTGATGGTGGCGAGCCCAGACACACCCTCAGAGGTCACAATCACAGCGGCACGCTTCAGAACTGGTGGGACTGTGCTGGTCCTGGATCCTCTGGTCAGGGTCAAACTGGTCCAGATGAGGGGTGGGGGGCCTACCCTAATCTGACAATGATGGAACCACCTATAAGGGCCATCTGGACTGAGACCTTCCTGTTCAGAACCAAAGGTGGTCTTTGAGAAGAACCAGAAGGACTTTGGCTTCTGGATCTCCTCCCTTTAGCCTGTTTGGGTGGAGTTCCCTCCATCAGGAACTTCTGTCTGCACCTCAGGGACCTTTTTGACCTTCGGGTCCGTTCTTCGGGTCTGCTTTGGCTTCAGGGATCGTGTCAGATCACCTACGTCACTATGATTGCAGTTTTGTGTTGATCGGACGGACTGTCAGAGTTGGTCTTGGACTCCTCTTGATCTTGAGATGAGCCCAGAATGCTTTGGGGCTGCAGGTGCGTCTCTACTAGTGTGGAGTCATGTGCCCGATGCTGGATTCTGGAGCGGTCACGCTGAACAGAACCTGAAGGCCATCATCACACATGTTTTGATTCAGTTCAAACCCAGAACGAAAAGCGGAGCCCGGCTCTGCGGTCATGGAGTGATGGAGAAGATTAAAAACATGAAAAGCAGCTTCAGTCATTCCTGCAGTTGTTCCAACATGTGGGACGACTTTCACAAACCTTTATGGAGACGCTGGCATCTGAGTCCAGGCCTGGTTTTAGTGTCCAGCCTGACCAACTCAGATAGCCATGACAGTTCTAGGAAGTCCTGCTTGGAGTATGTGGCGATGAGAAGCAGTTTGGGCTTTGAAGCTAACGTTGATGCAGTTGTAATGTAGGCAGACAGAAGGTAAAGGAAATCACACATCCTGTAAGTCACTGTCAAAATGCACAAACAGCCACACACAGCCATCTGACAAACAGGTTTGACAAGACCCGTTTAAAGATCCAACTGGGGATTACCCAGCAGGCCCCAGTGTTCCAGCTGAGCAAGACTTTAGCCCCCATAATACAGCATGTTACAGTCTATCCATATCAATGAGCCACTCTCTGTTTTTAACTGGAAATGATTCCCTCTAGCAGAGAAAGCACACACACTGAGACTAATCTGAACCCATTTGCTTCAGCAATCAACTAAACTGGAACAGTTGGAAACAGGAGCTTCACCTCATTTAACAAAAGGAACCCTGATGGAACACGAAGAAGTCACTGAACTGAGGAGGAACTCAACGTCAGATCAGATGTCCTTTCTTTTGTTGAATAGACAAACGACTGGTTGGTGGAGCAGCTTTGATAAAAGATGCTTTTCTTGGCTCTTTAATCCCATCAGCCACCTCTCGGTGCGGCTGCACCGTCAGGTGAATCGGGTCTGCTCTGAGCTGCTGGTGGAAGCTCCCCTCCATCTCAACGTCTCAGGTCCATACAAGATGAGGAAATGCTGTTTTTCCAGTTCAAAATCCAGACCGTCTTATAAATGCATTCCTTCTGGTTGTGTTTATCGGTGTAGAAGCACATTGGAGAGGTACTCGACGCTCTGACAAAATCTTAGTCCGTTTTGTTTTACGAGCTGCAAACAAGCCTGAACGTCATCAGCTAAAAGGTAGCGGTGTCAGACTGTGTTTTATGTGTTAGCAAGGCAGGAAGTTAGCATGGTCACAGAAACTTTTGTTTAGTTTTCATCTGTTTTTTGTGTTGCAAACAAGTTTGGAAGATGTAAGTATTGTAAAAACTTGAACGCTTCTAATGCTGCTAGCGTGTAGCGGGTGACAAAGAGGTTCTAGAGTTATTGTGGAAAAAAGTTCATGTCTGACTGACCGACGGACAGACTTGTCTCTGACCCTTTTGTCTCGGTTAATAGTTCGGTGCCTAAGCAATGCTCAAACCAGGGCTACAAACACGAAAAAACACAGCCATCTTTCTGCAAAAGCATGTCAGTGTTACAAAACTAGAAAGCAGGCTGAAGGAGAGCGCTTGAATGTTCCCAAAAAACTTTATTTCATTTTTTTCTGCAGTGAGTCTGCACTGCAGCACTGCATCCATTTTCACACATGCTGAAGTAAACGAGGATTTCATCGCTCATCGCCACGACAACTGCCTTTTTTCTGAGCATTGTACAAGTTTGTTTTTTCCATCAGGTTGGTGAATAAGAAACCTTTGCTGTGAAGAACAGACAAACTTCCACTCACTTGGCCATCAGCATTTTGACTGAAGCTCCTCCCACTCTCACAGCCACACCTGTTCATATGTGAGCCCGCCTACAATCACTGGAAAGTCCTGCTGGACACCTCCCTAGGGAGATGTTCCAGACATGACCTACTGAAATGTCATGTATGTTTCAATAAGCGTTTATGAAGAGCATTTTAATATTTTCTTTGGTTGGCTGGTTAAGCGGCCTGTCTGTCAAAGTCAAAAACAGTCTGAAAAACATTGTTAAAGTTTGTTTAAAACTTTGTTGTTTTAAAAGTCACTGGCATCCAACAGAAGAGTTTGAACTCCTTATGGGAGAGACAGCTGGTTCAGAAAGCGAAACGCATGAACAAACGAACACATCCTGTCCTCCAGTTTTTAAAGGTCATCTACAATGTCATCATTTACTTACTTTGCACACTGGTATTGTTGCTGTCATTTCTTCTTTTATCTTGATATTGTCAGTTTACTCTTTTCTGGAAAGCTACTTTTAACTAAATTGCCCTTAGGGGATTATGAGTATTCCACCCATCCATCCACCCGATCATCTATCCATCTGTCTGTCTGTGTCTTTGATGGTTTGAGAGCTCCTCAGGGGTTCAGGGCATCTGTGCTTTGACTGCAAACATCAGTACCTGTTCTGGTTAAAATCGCATAAACAGGAGGGGTGGCGGTGGGGGGAGGATAGTGTATTAAGTGATTGGAGAGCTGATAAGAAGCCCTGTCTTTCTTTACCCAGGTGAGGCAGTATTTAGGATCACAGACAGATCTTTGAGGCTCTGTCGTCCAGGTAATTGATGATGATGAAGAACCAGATGATTCTGGTTCTGCCGGTCCCCAGAATCCTGGAATCATGACCCAGTTCTACTTTTTTTTTTAACTTCAGACCTAAAATCAGTTTTCATTCCCTGGAGATATTAGGTTATGAGGTTAAGTAACAGCAGTTTTCTAAGGGAGTAAACGTCCCGTACTTGCATGTCACCTGAGTTCAGGAGCTGTTAATCCTGGTTTAAAAAAAAACACAATTTGTGTGGAAAGAAAAATGAAGTCCTCGCGGGGAGTCATGGATTAGCTGCTCTGAAAATTAATTTCCTTCATTGTTTCATCATGAACACGGTGCTGAAATTCTACCCACAGATGAACACATAAAAACATAAACACACAGTGAAGGTTGAGACTGAGGTGTGCCCTCGTCTGATTGGATATCTGCCGCTTTTCCTGGTTTCCTGTTTGTGTTCTGTATAGATAAAAAGGTCAGGACGTGGTCATCCTGTGAGACGTTAAATGTTGTGTTGAAAATCAACACGTCGACTTGAAAAGGAGCGAAGGACAGAAAATCTGTCAAGATTTATTCATGTCAAACTGCAGATCAGATTTGTGCGAGTGCTAGCCCACTTATCTCATGTATGTTGAAAATGTCTCACTGACTCATCAGACAGTAAACACAGAACGTAAAACATGAATAAAAACTGTGTTGGATCTTTTCAGTTTTTTTGCTTATTTATACAGATACACTGAAAGCAGAATTCAACAAACATTTTAAAAAGAACGTTTTAAGTCACGTTCACATTTACACCAGTTTTTTCCAGTCAAAACAATAGTCATGGTACAAGTTTTTTCCTTGCTAATGCTAATCTAAGATAGCATGCTAATGCTAATTGCATTGGTGTGTCGCTCAGGTTACCTTCGGTTAGCTCAGATAAGATGGTCAGTTTTCTTCATCTGTTAATATTTCAGAAATTATTGATAAAATTGATTAAAACATTTTTCCAGCTAAAATAGTTTGCGTTACTATGCTGCTAAAGTCCGATCTTCTTCAGCGTAAAATTCAGTAATCTGCATCAGTAGTCTAGGTTTTTACACAAGCTACTGCTCAGTCACAGATCTGAAGCCTTAAAAGTCTGCACCTTAACCACATCTCCGCTTTAGGTTGTAAACCTAAAAACTTTCTTCTAAATACTGTTCTTCTTAATGTTCTCCATTCTTGAGGCAGTGGAGACTAGAGGATGACACGGGAGTGGATTTTCACTCTTGTCCCATCCCGCTCCCAGACCAAAATGTGAAAAATAATCCTGTCCTGCCTTTGCTGCCGATAATCTGACTCCCACTCCCGTTCAAAATAATCCCGCTCCTGTTCTGCTCCCATATAGTTTTGCCTTTTTTTGTCATTATGTATAACAGTATATGTAATTGTAATTTTAATTCTTAAGGCAAATTATGTTGTAATTTTTTATTCCAAGATGCATATGACATTGCATCACCATCACACTCAGATCTCATACATTTTTTTTATTCTGTCTGATTTTTCTACCAGCTTTCTGAATGTATCAGAAGAGTCTTTCATCTTTACTCTTTTCTGGTTGTCATTTTTTCTGTCATTGAACTCGTCATGGTTGTATTTCTCTTCATCGCTGCCATCAATATATAATTATTGCACTTTAGATTTAAGCAGGAAACACTGATGGCTTCTGGGTAATATTATCTGGGTTATATTTTCAAATGAGTGACATTGTAGGCACATAATTATAAAACTACAGAGTTGCTCAGCTTTTTGTCCTCGTTCTCATTGGTTGTAGTGATGGGAATTCTGGTTCTTCTTAGAGAACCGGCTCTTTGGGATTGGCTCACTAAAAAGAGCCGGCTCTTTTGGCATCCAAACAGCTCTTTAGGTTGCTTTCTTGCTTTATTTAATTAATTATCGACAACCATATAAAATGATGCACAAAATGAATAACTAATGTAAAAAAGTGTTTTTATTCATATAAGTGTATAATATATATGTTCTGTTATTTACTCCTTCCAGATAAAATGTACAAAATAAATTATAAACAAAAACATTTACAATTCAACTTTTAACTTTACACATTTTTTTGTTTTTTCCTTTTAACCAAATTTGAAGCAAAACAACAGAAAACACTGCAACTACAACACAAAATATAAATTAAAATGTGCCAAACCAGAAAAATTCACAATAAAGGTTTGTATTTAGAAATCCAGTTTTGAAGAAGGTTCTCTCAGTTCTCAGATGTGTACAGGTTGGTTGTGGAGCCTGTTTTTGCACCTGTTTTTTTCTTGATTTGGATTCTTTTCCTGCTGTGACTCATTTTCTTTACGTTTCGTTGTTGCTGTAGTTTGTTGTTGTTGCACCTTGATCATACTCATATTTTGCTGTGCGTGTAATCCAAGATTATTGACCTCTTTTGCTCTGCCGTAGTACAAACATTACCCCGCTCGCGCTAACCGTAGCGAAAGCACGTATGTATTGATCTATCACGTGCGGCTTAAAGAGAAAAAAGTAAGAGGGTGAACTTTTTTATAAAATTATTCATAGGAAGGAGCCGCGGTTGTCGTTCATTCTGAAGAGAAACCCTGAAAACCCTTTCATCCGCGACTGAACTGGTCGGCTTCGGCTCCCGCTCCCGTGATCAATGGCAGAGAGGACTCCCATCCCGCGGGAATCCCGAAAAAATGTCATCCTCTAGTGGAGACTGACAGTCATTTATGGGGCTAGACAACTGTCAAAATGAAACCTTCGCTTGTTTGCAAAACAGAAATGAATCCAACAGTAGTGTTATAATAGTGAGAAGTTCCCAATAGTTGTGTTTAACATGTCTGTGGTTAATCTGAGTTTTCTTTTTCCTGAATAGGAAAATCCCCCTGTTTCATTACTGTTAAAAACACACCACAGTCACAAAACATTGACTGAACAAAGTGCGCTGTGTACGGAGGATCATTTTTGTTGGAGTATAGAAAGAGTTATTTCATTTTAGCTTTTTTCTATTACCCCCCTACACACACACACACAATTGCAGTAACACTGCATTATTTCTACTATATTATTGACATCACTTCAATGACCTGAAGGTTGCTGATAATTTGTTGTGACCAATGATCTACATTAATAATACATTGATAAAGTAATGCTAAAAACTAAAAGTGCTAACGTTTATTTGTTCACCGGTTCCCGATTGTTCTGGAGCCGTCTTTAATCCCTGACGTTCTCCTGTGGTAGAGCCCCAAACACTCTGGTGCACTTTGTTTGAATAATGTTTTATGACTTTATATATGCCTGCAACCCCATTACACATTCAGCAGAGGAATTTAACAGATGAAATTTCCTCTTCACTTCAAAGACAAATCGTATTCACAACAAATAAGTCATATTCTTCACAACAGACATGTCGACCATAACACACAGGTTCAGTTCCCGCCCTGCCCGCACGTGTCCTTGGGCATGACACTGAATCCCAGGGTGCTCCTGGTGGTTATAGGTTGGTGCCGGTGTTTGGCATCAGTGTGGGGTGTGTGTCAATGGGTGAATGGGGTTGTGACTGTAAAGTTCTATACACCATTAAACCAAATATTGTATTCATATGTTTTACCTCCTTTTTTGTCCAAGTGGGCAGAACTTTGTTCATAAGCATGCATTTAATCCTGACAGTTATCTTACCCCACAGTCACCACTGTTCTGCAAAGAGATGCTGTTGAAGGGAGGGAGGGTCTTAATGGAGCCCGGCCAGTATTAGAGACCGGCGTCTATCACATCTGACACCTGTTACAGCCGGCTTTTTTTTTGGAGACCAGCGTCTATTAGAGACCGACCATTATTGAAAGATATATGGTATAAACCAAGACAATGCTTCTTTAACTGCAGTTTTCCTAAATCCTCACAAATCTAAATCAGGGCTGGTCAACCCTGGTCCTCAACAATCCTGTCTGGTTTACCAGTTCTCATTGATCAACTTTCTGCTGATTCTTAGGTAGTCAGTATCAAGCATCCCAGGAAGAGCTGGAAATCCAGCAGGGTTGAGGCTCTTGAGGACCAGGGTTGGCCATCCCTGCTCTAAATGTATTTAAACCAAATCAGAGTCTTATGGATGGAGTCCCATTGGTGGAAAAGTTTCTGGTATTCAACTGCATACGATCCATTTATGTACTTTAAAAATGAATTTGGGAAAAAAACATTGAGATGTACTCTTTTGAAAGATTTGATGTTTGTGTTTCTTCCTGTCAAGTCCTGATCGGTCACTTTTTTTCTGTAGAGTGCAGTTTTCCCACATTCATGATGGTGACAGATGTCTTTGGTCGCAGCAGAGGTCAGAACGTTCTTTAGGTTCCTGCAGAAATGCGTTCCTCAGAAGCCAAAGTTTCCAGAAAGTCTCATGAAAAAGTTTGTGACAGCAGAGTCCGACCCGCTATAAAGAGACCCAAACAAACTGCTCGGTAGGGCTCCACAGCAGATCATCCTCTGAAAAACGCTGCATGGCGCCTCGCTGTCTCTCTTCTCATCTTTGTGGGAGCCATCATCCTCCTGGCTCCTGGCCACACCCAGCATGGAGCAGCATGGGACCCGAGGGCCCTGGCCCCCATCCCTCACACTATCACTGTCCTTTCCGCTCCATTGTTTGTGTCCAGAAGCTTCCGCGATGCCCTGCGACCCTCTTCAAGAAAACAGCGCTGCCGGGGATGCTGGGTATTTATAAAGGCAGCTCCTCTGAATCACTTCCCCCTTCGCCCAGCGGCCGCGTGCGTCTTCCTCTACGTTTGTGCGCGTGTCTATTTCTGGCTCAGCAGCGTGTCCCAATTGGGGAGACTGGAAACACGAACAACATCCGCTTCCAGTCCGCATCCACGCTCCCACTTCCCCCACTTCAGAGGGGTTCACCGCCATACACTCACTCATTTTAGACGCCGCAAACTTTCATCCAACTGCTGCCCAACCTCACCAGGAAGAAAAGGAAGACACCAGAATGAGGAATGAAAGTAACGAGAAAAACGAGAAGATCAACAGAAACAACAACAAAACTCTGATCCATAGGATTCCAAAACATTTCTGTCGACAACTTTCACAAAGATCGGCTCGAAAACCGTCTCACAGCTGGCTCCTAGCGCCTCCTGTGGATGGAAGGATGACATTTGCACAGAAGAACTTCACAAAATTGTGTTTTGACTGGATTTTATATTAGATTGCAAATATACATTTAGTCCATAAGATGAAAAAGTGATGTTTCTTTATTGAAGCAGATTCATTTGAAGCCAGTTCTTCAGGCTTTATTCATCCATCCACCATGGAAGCAGGATCTTTTCTGGATGAGGGGGTGGTACTAAAGGCCACTGATGATCCTCAAACCATGACCCTGAAATGGACAAAGCAGGTTTAGAAAATGGATGGATTTGAATAGAATTTACATTTCTTGAAAGATTCTACTTTTCAGTTTCAATTTTACTTGAGTTTTCTTTCCTGGAAAAAGGTGACTCTTCCGTCTGGTTTCTCCTCTTAATGGTTCATTTTTATCACCACATTAATCTAAACGTCAGACTCAGTATTTACATTGGCATTGGTAAGTTATGCTTTTAGTCAATTTGGTTTCATTTGATGCTTGTTGAATTTCCCTGCTTGGGATCAATAAAGTTTTATTCTACTGTAATTTAAGATTTATCTCCATTTTGGCCCAAAACCTCAAAGTTGTTGAAACAAAGCATCAGGTAGAGGTCCAAACAAATGCAGAGCTGTCTGGTGGAGGCCCAGTTTGGTGGAGGTGTTTTCTGGCGCTCGCGTCAGCAGCGATCCACTTTGAAGATTTAGGAGAGTTTTATCAGTGTTTGCAGGTGGAAAGGGTAATGGTGGCTCGCCTTAAAGCACACATAATCATTACAGCCGTTTCACGGAATCATTGCTGCAGCCTGATCTTCATCGGACAACATCTGTTAATGTTTGAAGAGTTTATGGCTCATTGCTGATCCCGGCTGGGGAACCATGTGACACGGCAGCTTTAGACCCGCCTGGTTCCTTCAGACTGGAGCTTCAGTCTCAGGTTCTGTCCTTGCAGTTTTTTTTTTTAGGTTTTCTTAGGGTGAATGAACTTTAAACCTTTCACCTTTATTGAATGAGGCAACAAAGAGACAGTTGAAGCTCCCAGAAGAACCAAAGGTGTTTTGAAGCTCCTTTTCCATACCCACCTGACCTCTAGTGGTTTTCAGAAAATTCAGGAGCAAGGTGACAATCTAGAATAAGAGAAGCATCAAGACAAAAGGATTTTAAAGCGCCGCAGAGAGACGAGTCAAAAACATCTGGAGAGAAACTGGATCCAGAGTCCGACATGCTTCTTCAGGCTACAATGGTCTGCAGGGAAGCGGGGAAACAGGCATGGACCGCAGATGATTGACAGATAGGATCTTTAATGATGCAGAAGATGCTTAACATTAGTGTGGTCTAACGCTCCTTTCTGGGTGGAGTTTACATATTCTCCTGGTTGATGGTTGGGTTTTCTCCAGTTTCCTCCCACAGTCAGAAAACATGATTCTTAGGTTGATTGGTGACTCTGAACTGTCCCTAGGGGTGGATCTGAGTGTGTGGGGTTGTGTGGACTGGTTAAAGATGGCTAAAGAGTGATGGCTCAACCATCTGGGATAAGCTCCAGTGGGTTTGGCAAAGGGATGGATGATGTAATGAATCATGGCTTGAGGTTTGGTGTTGGCTAAATTATTAATCTTTATGTTCTGGGTGACATTCCAGGTTTCCCAAAGACGTGAAGCTCTGAAGGCTTCCTTTGTGCTTCTACACCAGGTGTTGCAGAACTTTCACCTCTGCCTTCTTGTCTTTGGTCAACTCTCTGGTGTTGACGTTTTCTGAACAGGTTTTTGTGACAGAAACTTCAGATGACTAGACAAAAACAAACCAGGTCAAGTTTCAGAAATCCTTGTGATATCAGATCCCAAAGATTTTATATTGCTGTTAAAAAATGATGATAAAAAAACTAAATAAAATATAATGAAGAATTACTTTCTCCCAAAATATTCAATTCAACATGAATATGGCGACGAGTCTTCATTACTAGCATATAAATGTAGATATTTATTGATTTTTGAGAGATGATTGATTTTTACAGAATGGTATTTTCTTAATGCTTGCACTTTGTAGACGCTCCCTTGGCAGCCGTCTCGCTGCAATGTATTCATCTGCAGCTCGAAGAGAACACTTCTCATTAAAAGGCAAAAAACAATCTTTCTTTTAAATGCACTTGTAGGTCACTCTCTTTGTTGATACAAAATGACTGAGATACTTACTGTCATGTTTGAGCGTGTATCAGAAGAGCTATTAAGGCCGGACAAACTGTCAAACAAACTGTCGATAATACATCACGGGGTCACAAACATTTACATCGAGTTCGGGAACATCGATTCAACTGAGTGCGCCTGCCCATTGTGACATTTATTAAACGACAATAGAATTAAACTTTTTAGAATTTTATTTATCCCATGGCAGGAAAATTATCTTGATACCGTAGCTCTGCTGGGAAAAAAGATATTTACAGCTGATTTTTGTGTGTGTTTTTGGCCAGGCGACAACAGTGGAGTGTCTAAACAATGCAACAGACCCAGAAGTAGTGGCAAAGATTTCAGTAGTAGTAGCAAAGAGTGCCAGATTTTGCTTCCACAGTCTTAGGCATCATTCTGGCAGGGGTAACGTATCTTTGCACTGGCCAGCGGCAGCATGTTAGAGTGGGAGATCCCCGCTTAGCTGGGCAGTTTATTCCTGGGACAGGTGAGTGCACCCGCTGCAGCCCCTGGACCTGTACAGATGGACCTTTGCCTTGGCCCATCAGTACCCGAGGTAGGCTCTGGCAGCACCGTGACCCCAATCAAACTGAAACCAGGACTATGGAGAGGGATAGCGGGCTAAGAAAATGGATGGAACTAACGATAACAGCTAAGCTAACTCAGAGCTACAGTATGCTAAATGGCAGCCGACCATAGGGATAGTTAAAAAGAAAGAAAAATCAGAAACAGAAAGAAAGTTGGGTATTCTGATCCTACTGTCTTCTTCAGTTTTGTTTCTTTTTAATGTTTTGTTTGCTGCCAGTTAGTCTACTTTAACTCTAAGTAAGCTTAGCTGTTTTTGTTTTGTTATAAAATCAACTAATTTTGACAGACATGTTTTACGTTTTTTTTTTTTACATATAATGAGTGGAGTGGCATCTCTGCTACTTTCTTTTTAGTAGTTTTCATCACTTCTGGGTCTAAAACGATCTGCTGCAGCACTGTTTACACAATTGGCTGTTGTAGACTTACACCCACAAAATACGGACGGACATCACTTGTATTTTGATCTCTTTTATTCATTTTTCAACAGAGCTATGCCTATCGAGATAATTTCCCGTTATGAGATCAAAAACATTCTACAAAGTTGTTTTTTATATTAATTTAATAGAACTTAATTGAAAATATAAAACTTCAAAGAACAACACGCATGCGCAGTTTGAAGAATCGATGTTCCGGGACTCAATGTATATGTCTGTGACCCCGTGATGTATTTTTGACAGTTTAACAGGATAAATTTATTCATTCATTTTCCAAACCGCTTCATCCCTTTCGGGGTCATGGGGTTGCCGGAGCCTAACCCGGCTACTCATGGATGAAGGCAGGGTACATCCCTGGACAGGTCGCCAGTCTGTCGCAGGGGCCACAATCACACACCCATGCACACTCATATTCACACCTAAGGACAATTTAGAGTAACCAATTAACCTATGAAGCATGTTTTTGGACGGTGGGAGGAAGCTGGAGTCCCCAGAGAAAACCTACGCATGCACGGGGAGAACATGCAAACTCCACACAGAAAGGTCCCCCATTGATGACACTGTTTCAAGTCCCCCAGCCAGGACTTGAACCGGGAACCTACTTGCTGTGAGGCAAGAGCGCTAACCACTGCACCACCGTGCAACCCAGACAAATGAAAGTTGTATTCAAAAGAAACATGTTAAACATAAAATTAAATGTTGTACTCGTATTTTACGTATAATACGAGCATTTTTTGAATGCTTACAGATGGGATATTCGATAAAGAGAATGAACTAGAACAGACACACATGTCAGCTGGAGACAGAGACGGGTTCAGGGAGCAGATAGAAATATAGAAATGTTGCCTGTGTGCTTATGTAAAAGGAACAGATTATATAGGATTTCTTCATTTTCTTCTAGTTGTTCAAGCCTAAAGAAGGGCTAATGAACCATAAAAAAAAAAGTAGTGAGCATGTGCACTACAATCTAGAGCAGGGGTCTCCAACCCTGTTCCTCAAGGGCTACCGCCCTGCTAGCTTTGCAGCTAACTCTGCTTCAGTAATTGCTGCTCACCTGGATCAGGTGTGTTCAGTCAATCAGAAACTGCGCTGATTCAATCCAGCTAATTAGCATCTACTGAAGCAAGGTCAGCTGCAAAACAAGCAGGACGGTAGCCCTCGAGGAACAGGGTTGGAGACCCCTGATCTAGAGCATGGTTTACTCTTTCAGGAGTTAGGGAATAATGACCACAGAAACCATTAGTAATAATTCTGCGACTTCTCCTGGGGTAATGGGAGACTTTTCTGGTGTTTGGGGACAAATTTGAACCATGTATCGTTCTGTCAATTCTGTTCTCACAGAACAGGAGTGGGTGTGGTCACGAGGGTCGGCCACCCCCGAGTCTGTAATTGGTCAGTGTGACAGGCAGCTTGGTCAGCCAGACTTTTATAGAGAAGTTTATTGTAATTCTAAATATAGTTCAGATGTTTTTGCTCTTTTTTTTTTCTGTCGTGATTCTCTTTCTTCAAAGGCTCTTTAGAAAGAATATGTTAATTAGGCGATGATGTCATAAAGTTCCTTCTAATTAAGCCAATCACCAGTTTTTACACACAACACACTCACACACAGAATCTACATACAAATACAAACAGAACAAAGTAAAAGTAGTTTCCTGAAGTTCTGCAGCAGTCAATACTTCACCTTCTAACATCTGATTCATTTCTTCTTCTTTTCACAGATTTGTCCCTCCCTGCCCCCCCCTCCCTGACCCCATCATGCCCATTCTTAAGAACGTCCCTGTGCGCCTGAAAGGCGGTGGTCCAACTCTAGACAACGCCCTGATCATCCGCAGGATGAGTTTGAACATAACGCCCCGTCATAACCCCTTTGAAAATGATGACGACAGCTTCCACGGTGGCCATGGCAACCACTGGTCCCCTGGCAGCTCCCTCCTGGATGGTGACGCCCCGAGAGATCGGAACCCATTTGAGGATGAGGAGGATGAGAACGAACTGAATGAGGGTAAAAAGGGAATTGCGGGAGGAAATGGATCTGTTAAGGGTTCTTTCAAGTTCATGTCGCCGCTGAAGAGCCTCGGCAAGCTGGGGAAAAACCTGAGAGTGTCGGGGAGAAGCAAAGGAAGTGACACGGTGTCCCCCCAGGGGTCGCTGCAAGGAACACCTTCTCCTTCATCGAAGAAGAAAAGGGGCAGGAGGAGCTCTGAAGGAAGTCTTCTCAGGTAGGATGAAGGGATGCTGTGAGAAAAAGGATTTAGAAAAAGTTTTCTTTTTCCAGATTTACAGAAATGCATGGAATGAAATGAAGTTCTTAGAAAGCCCTTCCTGAGGTACAGGAAGCTCCAACCGCAAAGAATACCAACAACATTCGATTTTCATTAAAAAAAATGTCGTTGGCGAATAATAATTCTTATTGTGAAGTACGTCACTTGATTGACATGCAGAACAGGCCAATCGAACATCCTCTGAGACATACGTCACTGCACATGCTGATGCTGAGCGCTCATTCTGGCTGCCACAGTATTTCTTATATATCAATAAAAATATATATATTAGTGATGTCATTCGATTAAAAATATTTATCAGATTAATCACAACATCTTTCCTTCATTTTTACTGTCTGAAATGTTTTCATTTGTAAAGTGTTAACTCTGATGTCTCAGAAGTGTAATGTTTGTGCACAAAACGCATCAACAGTAAGATAAGCAGAACTGTAAAGACTTTAATGTCTGCAGTATTACTCCATGAAAACAAAGATACAAAAATACTGCCATAAGAAACTAACATTGTGTTTTTACACTTGAAATGGCTGCATATTGTCGTATAAAATTTAACTCGTAAAACATTGAGTAATCACAACCCAAAAGTGTGATTTAATCTGATTAGTTTTTTAAATCGATTGACAGCACTAGTATGTATATATATGAATAAACAGGTAACTCTTTTAAAACTCTCTTTTTGTCGTCTCAAAAGTAGCTCTCATGCTGAAAAAGTGTAAGCACCTCTGATCTACAGTAACCCCAGAGTGTTTGCACATCAAGTACATACTGAGGTATTAAAGAGCTGTCAGTGCAGAACATTACAAGGTTACGGACTTTTTAATTAAATTCTGGGAAAACCTCAAATAACTGTCAGAGTTTGCTCAAATGGAATGAAACGGAGTCAAACTCCGTCACTAGAAAACATAGTCACCATTGTAACGTGAACAGACATCTCATGCCGTCTGGTGTCTCCAAGGTTTGCTGGGAAATACCGCGACAGTCTCGGTTCACGGAAGGAGTCCTTTACCAATGGCGAGCCCAACTGCTCGGAGAGTGAGTGCGACTCC
The DNA here is from genome assembly GCA_036245035.1 of Adrianichthys oophorus. NCBI lineage: Eukaryota > Metazoa > Chordata > Actinopteri > Beloniformes > Adrianichthyidae > Adrianichthys > Adrianichthys oophorus. Next base: position 1,077,953 of record BSAI01000072.1, on the reverse strand, counting down.
ACCAGCCGCCGCGTGTCCTTCATGAAGATGGTGGGGTTGGGGAAGATCAAAAGGGATTCCACAGCTGATCGCTCATCCCAGAGCCCAGAGGAGCATCCGGCGCCAGAGGAGGAGGAGGTGGTGGAGGTCGTCAAACCCAGAGAGCCGCTGTCAGGTAAGACGATCACGCAGAAAACCTTTAAATGAAATGAGAAGAAAGCATGGTGTTAATGGAAAGACACACAGGATCGTAATATGTGGTTTTCTGTTGGCTGATGGGCAGCGTGGTCATGGAAGGTCAAAAGGTCACCAATCATAATGTTTTTGTAGTAGAATCTCCGTTGTTGGGTTTTACTGATGAGGACATAAAGTAAGAAGCAGCTTATGGTCGTGTGACGGATTGGTTCAGATCAGAACGATTCAAAGCCCGTTTTCTTGCTCGAGGTCGGGCGGCAAAGTTGAGTAGAAATAAAATAGAATTTTTTCATTCTGTTAAAAATAAAAATCCAGCCTTTGGGTTTTTGTGGACGATGATAAATTAAGAAACACCTGCCATCTAAAACAGGAAACGGTTTGACTCTGCAGTGGTTTTGTGATTGGCTTATAAAATTGATGAGTCACAAAACAGAATCAGCCAATCAGAGGAAGTATTGACTTCCTGCCGCCTGTCAAAAACGGCCGCTGACAGCTTTTGCTCAGAATAGCAGAGCAGAGAGCTCACACGGCGCATTCATGTGTGTTGCGTGCACGTTTACCTGCAGCGCCTCGCACGTGCACGTTTACCTGCAGAACCTCGCTCGTGCACGTTTACCTGCAGCGCCTCACTCGTGCAGCCTGTTGGTCTGGGAGACCCTGAAGGTGACGGGACGCTCCAGAACCTTCCAGGCTGTGTTTGTGTGTGTGGTATCATAAATGTGGGTTGGTCCGGGGAACGTTCTTGGTCCATTGTTTATCACAGCCTGTTTACGCTGCCCTCCTGTAATGAGTGATTAGTGAGAGTCCTCAGTTCCTCCACACCCTTGTTTACATGTTCAAACACTTCGCTGCTTCAGACCTTTTCTCCTCTTTAACACTGAATCTCTATGATGAACTTTACGAACGTTTCAACTTCCCGTCGGTGGAATTGATCCGATACTTGAGCTTCATGAAAACATCTACTGCTCATAATTTGAAACTGTAAAGACGTTTCTTGTATCAGGTTTAAATGACTTGAACAAGAACAAAACACACGTGAAATGTTTGTCATTCCAGACCTTTGATTCGTTTTTAGGTAGAGCTATTTATCAACCAAGTACAATGAAAGGACAGCACCACCTGCTGGGGGACCACGGTCCTGGTCCAGACTTTTCCCTTTTACCAATGCCAAAGTTCTGATGAAGTTCTGATGAACAATAAGACAACAGTTGATCAACTTTATTGACAGATTTTCACAGAATTGTAGATATTTCCATAAAATTTGTCAAAAACTTGAAAATAAAGATGAAAATGTGGATTGAGACATTTAGAACAGCTGATGTTTAAGTGTTTGATAAATGTTGGTGGAGTCTTGTCCTCTATTGTGTAATCAAAATCACAACGTAGGTTGTTCAAAAGTGGACTGTCCAGCAGCCTGCAGTACTCAAAAAAAAAAAAAACACACAAAAAATTCAAAGAATTGCATCTCAGACTCCAGAAGCCTCAGCCAGCATGTCCATGCTGAAATACATACAGCTGGAAGACTTCTGGAGCATGTGAAGTTAAAGACCAGAAGTTTGGCTCTCTCCAGCAGTCACGTACAGGGGTCGTGCCGATGAAGGAACTGGAAATCAACCCACTTACCCCAGGACGGGAGACCGCGCTAGCGTAAAACACGTCACTGATAAAGCACGTTGGTACATGTCTGCACCGACTCTTGGGGTCTGCTGTGAATTTCAGGCCCAGCTTCCAAACTTAATGCAGACGTTATTATGAGAGCAATCCCTATGAGAGTAACTGTAATCAAAGGAGCAATAATAAGAGTAACTTTGGTGAAAGTAACAATAATAACATAACTATGCTTAAAGTAACTGTGATGAGAGTTTCTGTCATTAGTGTAATTATTATGAGCGTAACCATGATGAGCATACTGGTGATGAGAGTAACTGTAACTCAGGATTACTTGTGTACTTTTGATCCTGTCTTCTCTTCTGTGCTTGTTCGACTGTGAACAGAAAAAGTCTGATTTTAGAAGCTGATTTCACCACAGCAGCAGATCCAGTTTCTCGGTCCGTGCGTGTGCATGCGTGTGTTTGTGTGCATGTGTGTGTTGCAGCGATGCAGGTAGTAGCAGCTTTTCTACCTGTCCAGCAGTGAATCCAAACACAGCAAGTCATCGCCTCACTTAAATATTTCAGAGAATTCCACCCTCAGCTTCACTTCTGAGAACTCCATTTGGACCCGCGTCTGAGCCACAGTCGGAATCGGTTCTGGCCTGTTCAAGCTGCTTACACAAAAAGGCTGCCTGTCTGAGTTTGACAGAATCTCACATTGTTCCTCTTCAGTGTACCCTCCTGTCAGAAAAAACTCCTTGTTGGAGGGAAAATTCTGCTTCTCCAGAGGAACCAGCTGAAGTGAGACCTGGTTTTAGTCCTTCTAACCCAGATCCTGCTTCTACCTTCAAACCACAATCCACTGGTGGATTCACCTGAAGATTGTGAGATTCTTGTGTAGATAAAGGAATGTTCCACGGTCAGGCAGCTGTTTTTTTAGAACATCAACGTAAACAGGATGGAGCAGCAAAAACCCAAACCAGCTGAAAGACTGCAATGACCCTTATCAGCAGATCCGCACTGGTCCTGATGGATCACTGTGGTTCTCTGGATCTGACTTCTCCCTGTTCAGTCTCACTTTGTCCATAATCGTGTGGGTCTGAGCGTGGATGTTCTCCTCCATCCAGGGCTTCTGGACCTGTAGAACAAAGAATTGAAGGTGTTTTTATTTTTTCCATTGTGGTCTGTTTTCACAGTTCAGTCTGGTTTTTAACACGCACGCTTACGTCACCGCCGTCAGAGCTTCGGACAGTCAGCGTGGTACGCTGTCAGAGTCCTCTGGTCCGTGATCTGGACCTGCTCTGGGAGTCAACCTTGACTCTGTTCACTTAACTGTGTTCAAGTGTGGAACGGAACAATGGCAGAGACGAACCAACGGGATTCTAGGCTCAGACAGATTCCAGTTCTTCTTGCAACCCCCTTTTAAGACAAATCTTTTCTGCACAAACAGTGAATTTAACATTTCAGCCTGGTCTGTCCTCCTCCAGCAGGAGCAGAAGCCGCCTGCATCTGTGCCTCATCCATGACAGGATGAAGCAGGAGTTCCCACTCGCTTCACATCAGCCGCGGTCTGACTGACTTCAGTTACATTTTGGTCTTTTCTGCAGACAAACAGGTTTTGTTGGTTTGACTTTGGGATGTCCAGCCACAGTCACGCTCCTTCCTGGTGGTCACACCTGATCCAGGTGAACAGAACAGAAATATATAAAACAAAAGGACTCTGCCCATCAGAGATGAGGATTGGACGCCCCCAGGCTGAATGACTTCCTGCGTTGTGTTCAGGCGTCTCCTGGACTGACCTGCGGTTGACCTCGTGTTGATCCGCTCTGCTGCTGGTTATCGTCACACATTCTGCTTTTTCATGAGGGCATGCCAAGTGAGAGTGGAGATGAAGGAAAAGTTAATGTGCCGCATAGGGCTGGGAGCAGCACCGAACACAAGATTCGCTCATTCCTGAGCCCCAGGACCCGACCTGTTACGTCCTGTTATCGCTCAGAGATCTGAGGCCTGCAGCATCACTGAAAGCTGAAGAAGTGGTTCATCAAGGGCTGAAAGGGTCGATCTCTGCTCCTCAGACCATCGTTTCATTCAAACTCTGCAGTTTGTGGTTCTTCTGGGGGATGAACGGGACCCGGCGGGTCGCAGGAGCCCCATGAACGTCTGAATGAGGACGTGCTCAAGGTTGCTGGGAAACCGACTAGAGTTCATCTGATCTGCTAAAGCAAACATGGCCTCGTTTGATATTTATGAGATCATAACTCACAAAGCGGAGTTTGTTCTTTGGTGCATACGTTGTGAAACTCGTAAAGATTTGCAGACCTCTGAAACGAGGTGAGACCTCTCTGTTTTCCCACAGACTCTTCCAGACCTCCGTCCCTCTGGAGCAGCTGGATAGCTTTACAGTTCAGATGACAAATGCAGTGGGAGGAGCCTCACGAAACCAGAGACGTGTCCTTTTGTTTGGAAGTTCACACTGTTGTGTTTGTGTAAGCTCACAACTCGCGCTGGAGTGGGAGGAGCTTAGCTCTGTGGTCAGAACCAGGAGAACAGAAGAATCCAACATTTAAAGAGCAGATTCTGGACTCATGCCATTGGCACGTTTGGAGATGCTGGATGGCCTTTGGAGAACCCATGATGATATGATCACGGTGCAGTGAACTCATTACAGCGGAGAGAGGGTAGGGGGTGTTCCAGTCCCAGTACTAGAGGGCTGGAGTCCTTCTCAATGTACTGGAACCACATTCCACTGATTACCTGAACCTACAGCTGGATCTCAGGCCCTTGAGGACTGGACGTGGACACGCCCCTGTTCCAGACGGGTCACACTCCAGGTTCCCCTCCAGGTTCCCCCCCGGGTCCATCTCCAGGTTCTCCTCCAGGTTCTCCTCCAGGTTCCCCCCCGGGTCCATCTCCAGGTTCTCCTCCGGGTCCTACTGGTTCCTCAGGAGGTTCCCAGTGTAATCTTCATGAGAAGATGCAGCTCTTCTGGCTGACCTTGATCTTGGTGCGGCGGCTGCTGTGTGCGTTGACCCGGCGGTTGGGGGTCACATTCGTCAGATAAGTGACCATGGCTGTGGAGGACATGTTGGAGGTTATAGAGTTTGATAAAGGAGCGCCTCAGTGCTGGAATTTAGCCCCCACCCCCCGGTGCCCTTCGGCAGCTTCATTAATCCCGGCTCGTGTTTGCCCTCGGAGACGGACGCCTGCGGGTTGCGAGTTGCTGCACGACAGCGAGCAGAAACTGAAACACGAGACAGGAAGTCCTGCGTGTGAAACAACCTCCAGACCCGAAACAATAAAAGCTCCTATTTAGGAGATAAAAAGAGCGATCTGAAGGTTTTGGATGAAACACTTTAATCTGAAACAGATTATCTTCTAAAACCGGCGAGAAGGTGACACAGATTCTATCTGCGGTTTGGAAGCACCTGAACTCGGCCTGAAGGGAATTCTCTGATTCTAGTGACAATTCATGGAAATAACGATCAAGTTTTAACACAGCTGATCAAATCCAGCAAAACGTCCCAAACCATGAATGCACCACCACCATCGTGCTTTCATACACTCAACCGCACCACCTGTTGAACTCGTCACATTAAAAAAATAATACAGTCATTTTTAGGAACTTTATTTCCAGTCAGACTAAATCTGTTCAGAGACAGATTCTGGTCAAACATCAGCAGATTTGTTCCTCTTTTCATGGAAATGTTCCAGTTTTAAGAACCTTTTTCATTTCTTATAGAAAGTAACTTAAAGAATTTGTCTGGAATTTGAAAAACCATCTGCTGGGGACTTCCTGTTGTTGTCAGACATGACGAAGGCGCTGTTCTGAAGATAAGGAGCTCTTCTTCTGCTGCCGTCACATGCGGATCATCTGCTTCCTCCAGTTAGTGAGGAGAACCGCCTCATCAGAGCCGCTCCTCCGTCCAAGAATCAAGCTAACTGTCAGAAAAGTCAAACCTGAAACTTCCGAACGCTCAGAACTGCGTCAGAGAGGAACGAACGAACAAAACAACCCAATGGCTGTCAAAGGCTGTAAAAATGACCTGTAATTCTGCCTACATTTACCCATTCACACAGACCTAAAAAAGAAAAAACTTCACATTTCAATGTTTTCCTGAGACTTTTATTTCAATGTTTTCTTGTTAAAATTATTTGGTTTAGATGGCTTAACTGAAAACTAGAGTTTAAGAACAGGAACAATTTTCAATGTTTATTCTGCCTTTAAATCAAACTGCATATTTTCTGACTTTTTGTTTAAAGTTTGATTCATTTTCTTCAGAATTTTGGAAAATCAGTCAGAATTTTTAACTGTCAGAAAACGAACACAAATTCAGATTTTATTTATTTACCTTTTTAGACACTCAGCTTAAAATCATTGAAGATCTTTTTTTCTGAACAAATTTCTGTAAAAAACTGAAGATAAACACATATGAATATTAAATATGTCTGAATATAAAAAATCAGATTCCCTGTTTCCTTCCCTCCGTTTTCCTTCACTAAACAAAGCGGCCTGCGGAGGCCAGAGATGAATGTGAGCCACTGACATGATGGAAGCAGATGTTCCTTCAAGGCAGAAGATCTTTAGTTATTAAATGTTCTGAAGGAAATCCACATTCGCTCCTCCTCTCAGCTGCAGGCGTTTCATTCAGAGACTTTTATGCACACGTACTGCTGCTTTTCAGCAGCAAAAACACAGAAAGCAGCTGCAGATATTCCAGCTGCAGCTTCCTGTCTGCTACCCAAGTTCAGAAAGACCCCAAAACCAAGAAAGTTGATAAACACCAGGAGTGCAACGATGAATCCATTTCTATTCTTACGATCCAACCAGATCCATCAGCGTGAGGCGTGTTGTTATTAAATTGAATCGGCCCATACCATTAAAAAAAATGTTTCAAAAAGAGATAAATCAATAACAGATGAAGACATGGTTGATTTATTTTACTATAAGGTTAATCACAGCAGATGCTGCATGTGATGCAGCAGAAATGGATCAACCATCATTCCAGTCCAATGTGTGGAAACACTTTGAATTGACAAACATACAGTGAGCTAGAATGTTTTAATAATGTTCCTTTGGATTATTCTGATGTGGAAAAACAACAATGGAATGAACTTTATCAAACTCAAATGGGAATGGATTTGACATTCATTCTTGTTTACTTGTTTGTTTGTACACAGATTTATTTACACTTGATTATCTTTGTTAGAAATACAAGGAATGTGGAAAACTTCACTGTTCAGTAGCAGGAATTTATCTCTGAGTCACACTGTTGAAGTTCTGGATGAAAATGTTCTGGATCTGTTTTAGATCAGAGAATCTGATCCTTGTTTGAATGAATCTTTAAACCTCTAGTCTACACATATATGAACACACAGATACACATATAGACGTGCACACACACAAAAACACAAAGCCTTCCTTCTTCCAGCTTCTCTCCAGCTAAAGGCGAGCGCGTCCTGCTGACTCACCAGCTCCTTAAGTTTCAGAGTCACAGAGTTCATTAAAGCAGCAGATTTTTGCTGCTTTAACCTGCGGATGATCACATGATCATGTGGTCACATGGTCCAAAACGGTCATCCTGGACCATGTGACCACTTTGTGACCCTGGTCCTTGATTGAAGTAATCAGGTTTTAGGATCACAGAGGATCACATTATGATGATGATGTTGAAGAGCACGAAGAAGATGATGGAAGTATGAAGGGGGGGGGCTGTAAAAGAGGAACAATAAGAGCTGTGTTTAGAGAAGGAGGGAATGTGGGTGCATGTTACTGTGTGTGGGTTTGTGTGTGTTAGTTTTTCTAGACCAATGGTCTTTAAATAAGTCTGTGTTTTTACAACTGTTCTGGAGGCTCCAGTCTCGTCTGGTTTGAAGGTTCCCAAAAGTGCTGAAATATGAACCTGGTTTTCCCACCCTGTGTGTGCACATCTGTGTGTGCGCGCCTGATTCCATGGCCTTGTGGGAACCCGTGTTTAATCCTGGGAAGGTTCTGAAGAACCGGGTCAGTTTGGAGACTCCGGTTCGTGACATTCCTGCAGCTCTCAGAGCATCTTTTAGCTGCTTCAAGGTCCAGGTTTGGTCTTCAGTGTTTGTGGATTTTCTTAAACCTTGGTGGGTTAATAGAGTTGTGCGTCAGCAGTCAGAGCCCCTCCCACTTGGTCTGATTACCCAGCAGCCCTCTGGGTTTAGTGATTGATGTCAAAATGCACTGCTGCAGTCTTTATCTGAGAACTTCTGCTGATAAAGTGAATATTTGCAGGATCAGAAAAACGTTTTTCTTCCTGTTCATTAAAAATATCTGAACCACGTTGAATGACATTCCTTTCATCAGATCCACTGAAACCCGGTTCATTTGAACCATAGAACCTGAGAACTGTCTGTAGGATGGATAGAGTGAGGTGATGCTGTTTTAGGGGAGTGTAGCGTCTGAACTGAACCCAGTGGAGATCAACTCCGCTGATGTCAGACAAACCTTCATTTCCTGTTGGAGCAGAGCTGGTCTCATGCCTGCTCTGATCCAATCAGGCGTCATGTCCTCTGAGAACCAGAACCAGTGCAGAGGAAACCATCCGTCAGTCCACTTTCAGCTCCTTCTTTCACACCCATCACTTCCTGCCAAGATGTTCTGGACGTTCTAGCTTCACGCGGTTCCAGCTCTGCTGAGGAGGGTCAGCAGCTCCAATCACAGAGATGAAAATGATCATCTGTAGAGACATTTAGAGAAATGAATGAAAAGTTTCTAAAAAAAAAAAAAAAAAGAACTCCTGCGAACAGATTCAGTTCTTCAGATCAGACTTGTAATTTGGGAAGGACCTGATGTTCGTTTGACTCCATTTTTGAGCTGCAGTTGAAATGGAGGATTGAGATCCATTCTATGTCAGCAGTGGAAGCTCTTCCTCTTTATAATGCATGGAAAAAGTGTTAATATATCTGGAACGACTACCTTTTTCCCTGTCTTTTGTGCCCCCCCCCCAACATCTCTCTCTCTTCTTCCCCCCTTGTTTTTCCTTCCGGTCCAACAAAATGAATATAAATAAAGTTTCGTTTAAATTACAAAAGGCGAATATACACCTTGTGTGTCCGATGATTTATAACCTCCGATCGTAAGAGTAAAATCTGTTTAACACAAGAGGCTCTCAGCTCAGATCTGATGCTCAGCTGTTGGACAGGACAAGTTTATTTTTTTTAAAAAGTGTGCATGTTGGACTCCCGCATCACCGGTTTTGTTCGTTGTCTTTATGGACAGAATTTTTAGGTGCAGCCAAGGGCGTGAGGGGGTGTGCTTTGGGAACCACAGGATTTCCTCTCTGCTCTTTGCAGATGATGTTGTCCTTTTGGATTCATTGAGCCAGGACCTCCCGCATGCACTGGAATGGTTTGGAGCAAAGTGTGATGCGACTGGAATGAGGGTCAGCACCGCTAAATCTGAGGTCATGGTTCTTGACAGGAGAACGGTGGTTTGCCCTCTGGGTGGATGGAGTGCTTCTGCTCCGTCATGTGGTCGCAGTACGGGTCTGTCGTGGTGAAGAGAGAGCAAAGCTTTCAGTTTACCGGTCGATCTACGCTCCATTACTCACTTATGGTCATGAGCTCTGGATCTTGACCTTAAGAATGAGGTCCTGAATCCAAGCGGCTGAAATGAGCTTCTTCCGTAGGGTGGCTGGACGCTCCCTTAGAGATGGGATGAGAAGCTCGTTCAGAGTATACAATACACCGTTCCCTGGTTCTGTTACGGTTCACTTTTTACAGTCTCGCTGTTTTTCTTTTTTTTCCGCGCAATTTTACACAGTTTATTTTTTTGGAGACCTTGTTCATCTCTGTGGCGTAGAATGCTTCACTTTACTAGTTACACAAACCCCCAATCGCAAGCAGATCTTTGTTTTCTTTCTATAATACTGGACTGATTTTTCTATGAAGGGTTGAACTTGTGAGCTTAAACAAAAGAAAAAGTGTGACATTTTTAACGACTGTCTAATAAATGTGAATATATTTTGAAGATTACGTTGCAGATTTGACTTATGCGGGTTATTTTAGAAGTTAACCCCAATGAACAAAGGAACACTTTGAACCTGAAAATGTCATGTGAGAAGGTGAGCATTAAAAAAAGCAAAAAATTAACAGTTATGTTCAGCTAGAAGCAGGACAAGAATATTGACCAGGCTTTAAGGGTTTATTTACAGTTTATTTACACTTTGTCACACAGTCTTTAGATTCATTCTGAATGAAGTCCAAGGCTCTACCAAGCAGGAGGAGTCCAATGTCCATTTCAAATGTCCAGAAGCCCAGAGAGCAGGGAATCAACACTCCTCTGTTGATCCATCCTTCTTTTGTGTCTCTCCACACTGGTGTTTCCAGTGAGATCCTCCGACTCTTAAACACTCTGATGAAGGTCTTCCTGTTGTCCCTGCAGTCCTGGAGATCCTGCAGCTGGTGAAAAAGCGAGACCTGTTCCTGGCTGATACACACATCCTGGAGCTGGAGCAGGAGTGTACCACTGCGGCCGAACCAGAGGACGCCACCAGCCCCAGCATCAAAGACGCCGGACGCAGGAAGGCCAAAGACGTGGAGCTGCTGTACGAGGAGCTGCAGAAGGAGCTATGGGCCGTGGTCCGGGAGTCGCTGCGCTCCCCAACAGCCGGGCCCAACCTGGGCCTGCTGGTTCAGGTGAGAACCGCAGCTGTCACAACGAGGAGCTATTCAGTACCACGCAGGAATGAAAGGTTCTCCTGTGGATCCATGTGCAGGTCCTGCACCAGGAAGACCAGGCTGACAAAGACTGGGCCCTCAGTGACACAGTGGCCCCCGGGGGCCCCAGGCCTCGACTCCTAAAGAAGAAATGGAGGGAGGCAGTGGAGGAGGCAGCGGACGGCTCCTTGCCTCAGCAAGCAGAGTTCACGGCCGGAGAGCTGAACAAGTACCTGGACAGGCTCCGAGTGCGGGTGGTAGAGGACCTGGGGGCCGCCAACAGGAACGTGGTCTCCATTTACCCCGAGGAGTACCAGCCCTTCCAGGTGAGAGGAGAAAGCCTCTGGAGTACTGCAAACCAAACATGAAGGTGCCCAGAAGTCTCCTCTGGAGACGTCCTTAGGAGAGGACCTTTGGTTTTCTTCCAGACTCTAAGAGTTTAAAGTTTTTCTGATTTTTCTCAGAGATTCTAGTTTTTTAATGTTTTTTCAGTAAGCTTTGAAAACCTTGAGAGAAATCTGAGGCATGAGGAAGAACTGACTCCTGATAACAGACTGACAGATGAAGATGCTTCGGTGGTTGATCCAGATGCTTTGCTCCAATAACCTCAGACTTTCTGCAGGTGTACGTGGAGAGTTACCACCAGGCGGTTGCAGGTCGACTGAAAAACATCACCGACAACCAGCTGGAGATCACAGACATCTACTCCCTGCTGGACTGGCTTCACAATATTTACAACCGGTACCGAAACAACTGAGTCTGGTAGAACCTCTGAGGGATGAGATGTTTCTGCAGAAAATTCGATTTAACTCTCAGAGTTGACCGACAGGAAAGCAGAGAGTTTTATGTAGGACCAAAATCAACAGTTGAATTTTAAATCTTGATTTTTAACTTTATTAGAAACTTCACATTTTATTTCATTGTTTTCCTTAATCAAAGACACCTTAGTCTTTTTTTTTTCGTGTGCAATAACATTCTTTATCATATGCAGAAAGGGAAATGTGCGCGTGTGTTTATTTAGTATTTATATATATTTAAAAATAAGAACATCATTTTAATCTAGCACTAGCACTTCATTTTATACTTTATATTTAATTGTCGGTGCTTTCTGCAGTTAGGAAACAGGATTGCTTTTTAATTTCATTGTACAAGTGTGCAATGACAAATATTGACTCTTCTTCTATTCCTCTGAAAGTTTGAAACACTTTGGTTTTTTTAAGCTAATTTTCTGTCATATCTGCAGCAGCAGCAGCTGAACTTCTTTAAAACCTCTCAGAACTGAGGTGGACCTGCTGGGCCTGTAGATTCTGAAAATTTCTTTCTGAATGAAAAATGAACAAATGTAAAAAACAAGACAACTTTTTCAGATGAATGAATGGATGGGAGAACAAGCGATCTCAGACGCCTTGGCGTGTTTTTCAGTGACGTTCTGGGGACCGTGGGCATCACTTGTTCGTTCAGCCGCGCTCCGCTGTGTCCGCTGCTGCCCTCAGAGACTGTGGACAAACTGGAACTGGACTGTCTGAACTCCATCCGGGTACCGTCATGCACCTTCACCTGTGCCCCGTCCTCACCACTCTGCTGGTCCTGGTTTAAAAACACCTGTCTCATCCCACCTGTTCAAAGCTCATTGTTCTTCACAAACATTTAGAAACAGTTTTGGTTTTATTCACTTCAATTCACATAAATCACCTGACTGTGGCTCAGAGTTGGAGAGCAATGACTGAACAGGTGATCAGGTTATTGAAGAATGACGTTGATCAGCCATGACTATGAAGAACACGTGAAGGAACCTGATTAACCCCCTGGCTCCTCCCCCTGCAGGAAAAGGTGACCACAGAGCTGAGTCAGCTCCTGGACGGGGAGGAAAAGAGATGGACAGAGACGCTGAACGTGGAAGAGTACCAGATCACTCTGTCCAAAACCGTGATACAGGTAGCTCATCACCCGCATGTTTCCATGGTTACCGTCTGTTTGGTGCTTCTAAACTGCTGCTGAAGGCACCAAGACAGTGGCTCTGATCTCACATGCCCATACCGCTGGTTCCTCCAAGCAGCTGCTGCCCTCTAGTGGCTGAAAGTAGATCTGAAGCTTTGAAACAGCTTCTCAGTTGCTTTACCAACACAACAAAGTAAAAAAAAAAAAAAAAAAAAAAAAAGAGTTTTTGTCTGCGCCTGAGAAGCTGATCTTCTGCTCTATGTGGTCTCAGAGGCTGCAGGTGGATCTGGAACGTTCTGCCTCCATCAACAGGAGTTTGGGATCCAGAGTGGCTAAGTGCAGCCTCAACGGACTCGCCGACTTCCTCTACAGGTTCCAGTTCTACTAACCTCACTTAACAGAAGTTTGGTCTCAAATCAAAGAATTTGAGAATTATCAAACCAAATGAAATTACTTTTATTGGGATTTAATCTAGAAGAGTTTCATGGTTAACATTTAGATTTAGTCTAGTTTATTTTAGTAAACATACAGACTGAAGTGGTGCCTCAGTTTATGGAGTTTGTTCATGAAAATGTTAGAAGATCCTTAAAAAAAGGGAAATGTCCCATCTGAAGGAGAAAAATTAGTAACCAACCAAATATAGGAAAAAAAATAAATCTGAGTAAAAAATAACAAATGACATCTACACTTACAGACACACACTCTCTCTCTAACCATACATACAGGGGACTCTGATTCTCAGGAAATAAATGGGGACATCTCTTTTCGGGCAGTTTTTAAAAAAAATAAATGTTTCTGATCTGTGGAATTGTGACATATTTATTTATTTATTTGAAAAAAAATAAGAAAAGCTGGAAAAATCTGTAAAAGTGATCTTTCGTGAACCAAAAGAAAAGTAAAGTTTCATGTATTCTCCAAAATAAGCTCCCATAGTCATCACTAAAAACAAAATTTAAAATACCCTCCTTTTGTTGTATTTTTGCGAGGATTATGATGTTTTCTCAGTTTGTGGTGTCCCTATTTTTTTTATAAAAGCTGAGGCTACAAAAGCTTTTCTCAATCAAGTCCTTTTCTTAAAGAAAATCTCAACAGTCAAAATAAAATAATCCTCTTAAAAACAATTGATAGCTCAAATAAACATGCTAATTGTATTTAAATGTAGATGATGTTAAATGTCTTTTGTTGTTGTTTCAGTTTCCAGCGGAAGGTGGAGATGTTCCATGAATGCATGCAGAACGGCATGTTTGGAGACAGTCAGGACGGATACGTCTCCAAAACCATCGCCTTTGTAAACTGCTGCCCCCCTTTCAGGTACAAGTCACAGGCGGTACTGCAGTTACGTTACCCTCTGTGAAGGTTTTAAACATCAAGATTTAGACATTTAGATACAAATTTCAGGATCCAATGACATCATAATACCACAAATATTCAGCTTCAACACTTTGAGTTGTTTGTATCTTTATTCTTTGACCATTCTTTAAATAATTTTCTTTTTTTTCCCTGAAGGATCTTTCAGGTTGAGATTCAAAATAAAGACAATATTTGTATTTGTTTTAATGAACAGTCACTACTCTCAAAAACGGTTTCAACAAATGTAACGTTTTTTTTTTACCATTTTTCTAACTTGATTTGTTTCTTATAACTGGTCTTTCATTTTGTGGGTACTGATGTAATCTTTGGGTTGACTCACTTAAATAAAGTCCTGGGTTAGAAATCACTTCTGTCAGTGACCATTGGGGTGGATGGCACCACCAACGGTAGTTTTAATCTCAGCAGGAGAATCACGGTGGAGTTTGGTCTTTAACTTTAACGTCTTGACATAAAAACAGTCAGTTCTGGATGAAACATAAACAAAGTGATAATAATTTAATTTGAAGGCACCTTCCTGTCCCTCAGGGACATTGTACAACATTTAAAAATAACAAATAAAAAAAAAAAACATACCATAGAAGTTCAAAAACTTGAAGTTTAAAATGAGTCGATGCAGCTGAAGCTGATCAAGACATTTGTGAGTGAGGACGAACCGTGATCTAAACGAGACGCGGCTTTGGACAAGAACTGCAGCAGCATGGGGGCGGGGTCAGTATAGTGGGCAGGGTTAGATGCAGGTGACGGCAGTTCTGTTGGAAGGTGGACGTTTGCAGACCAGGTAATGTTACTGATGGGACACTGAAAGGATGAGTTTCTCTTTGAGGGGGGGACAACCAGTGTGCGACTTTTGGGGGGGGGGTATGTTGGTGCATGAACGGTCACTGAACCACAGCTGTGTGTGCAGAGGCTTCGTGCAGCGCTGGGCACAGTCTGACCCAGCAGTCAGCGATGACTCTCTGCGGCGAGCCAACAAGTCCCTGGATCACATCGTGCAGCAAGGTGTCCGGGTTCTGTCGGAGCGCCTCTTCCTGCACATCCGGGTACGAGTCCCTCACAGAGACAGAGAACGCTTTGTTCCACGACCTTCACTACTGAGATGTTTGCTGAAGCTGAGAGGAACAGCTCTGAGCTACAGACGGGCAGAGCTCGCTCAAAGTTTTTTGCGAAGGTTCTCTGTCATCAGGTCCAGTTCTTCCAGAACTTCTGTTCTCCTCAGTGACCAGAATTTGAAGCTTTATCTAAAAGTTTCTCTGCTCATTCGAGCAGCTTCTTCAGCCTCACTTCTGGGACAGAATTTCAGGACTAGAACATGTAATAGCAGATAGAAAGGTCAAAGGTCCAGAAATGTTCAGGTAACTCCTGATCAGGGGATGGGGGGGTGTTCAGGCTCCACAATTGCTCCTCTCTGTCCAGAGTACGACATGACCTTCACAGAGATTTTCACTGACCTCTAGGTCTTGAAGTTGCTGAGCTTTGACCCCTCCAAACAAACAGCAATGAACCACATTACTATGGTTACTGTGGTGGGGGAGGTGTTGCTGTAGAGACTATGAGCAGAGGAACATCTTTGGACCTTTAAAGTCCAGCTGTTATGAAGAACAAGAACCTTGAAACACCTGACTTGGACCAACAGAGACCTTCACAGAGAAGACCTGATGGTCTCCTGTCATAGCCTCCTGAAGGACAGTTCAGCCTCAGACCTGAACCCTCCAGATTACCTTCAAGTCTGGAAGTTCTGTGGTTAATACATGATGATGTTCTCTGGGTTCTGCAGCCGTTCTTTGAGTGCCTGGTGAAGAGGAAGTGGCTGAGCAACACGGAGCCGTATGAGCAGATCGAAGCAGTCCTCAAGGAGGACTTCAAGAAATATCGTAGGATGGACAGTCCTCCGTACCAGGTACTTAAAAACAACCCGAGGTTCTCCTTTAGGAACCTGGTCTTCATGATTTCTGGACTTCAGAGGTTTGGCTGCTCTGCTTTGTTGAGCCGAACTTTAGACTTGGATGAGTAGCAGATGACCTCTAGTTTAAAGTTCACTGGCCTTGAAGACCAGAACCCTCTGATGATCACCTAATGAAGACCCAGTGTTCTTGTTGACTTTTGTGTTGAGAACAGCAGATCCTCAGTGGTGGTTTGTTTCATCCCTCAGCTGCTGGTGGCAGAGGTCCACAGGCGGGTGGTGATGGATTACCTGCGATCGGTGATGCGAGGCCGAATCATCTGCACCTCTGTGAAGATGAGGAGGAGGATGGCTGGCCGGCTCAGAGATGAAGGCAAACAGATCAAGCTCCTCTTCAAAGACCTGGCAAGTATTGACCATCAGACTAGCCTACCAGAGGGGTGCCCCCAGTGGCTCAGACCTGAATGTCTCCGTAGTAACGGAGTGAAGAAGAACTGGATTTTTCTGTTTGAGTCTTCTGAAAGTAGCAGGTTGGTCTCAGTTTTGCTGTGAAGCCCTGATGAGCTTTTTTGAACTGTCTCTGTCTGTCAGGAGTCTCCTTCCAGCTGGTTGGACAGCGCTCTGGCTCATATCTCTGAGATCATTCAGCTGGAGGACGTCCCTTCCATCCAGATGGAGGTGGGGGTTCTGGTCCGAGAGTTTCCAGACATCAGGTACGAGCCAGCCCACCCTGATCTTCTGTTTGGTTGTGTGGTTTCACTGAAGAAGCTGAACTTCCTTCCTGCAGAGGAATTGTCTCCTACACAAAGTTCAACTTTTGATCAGAACATCTGGAAGTCTTTTTGTGTGTTTGGCATCTTTGTTTGTGTTGTTGTTAATCTTCATTAGATACCTGGTACCTTGATCTTCATCTCCTCTGTCTTTTTTGATCATTTTCATTGGTATTTCAGTCAGATCTTCATGTTTGCTTTCCTTTCTTCCGTCCTTGTCTTGATCCTGGTTTTCGTTTTCATGGTCTTTGTCTGGTGTGGATTACTTTTCAGAAGATCTGATCCTTTGTATTTGGTTCCTGTTTTCTACCAGACTGTTTTCTAAACTCAGAAAACTTTCGCCTTTGACTCGCTGAAATTTCACAGAAAAAATTGAAGCTGTGGTTCTGTAAAGCTGCTGGTGGATCAGAAGAACAATCGGGATCTAGAACAGAACTCCGCAGTTGGCGCCAATAGTTTCCATTTACACTTAATAGTTGTCCTAAATGATCAAGATGATGTTCACGCGAGGGTCGTTGTTCCTCTCAAAGGTCGAGGTCTTCCAGCAGGTGGTGCTGTTATATCTCTGTGTGACTGTTTGCAGGAAGAAGCACGTGTCGGCCATCTTGAACATTCGAGGGATGACCCGGCAGTCGGAGCGTCAGGAGATTCTGAACATCGTGAAAGACATAGAAAGCAGTGATGCTGGCCCCGCCCCTCTGGCCCGAGACCGCGCCCTCTTCTCGGAGGTGCCGGTCACCTCTGAGGTCCACTGCCTGAATGTGGGGCTGAGCCGCATCACTCTAACAGCTTCATCTTGCTTCAGTCTGCTGCGACCCCGTCGACCCAAAACCCGCACCCTTGTCCAGGAGAACCCAGACGATGTTCTCTGAGTCCAGATTCTTTGTCTTTAAAGAGGTTCCGGAAACAAACCCAAGTCTCTGACTAGAAATCTGGTTCTGATTGGAGTGCATCTCTGGTCTGCAGTTCTTCTGAAGGTTGAGCTCAGAGGTTCAGGAGAAATCATCGACCCTGAAGGTTCCCCCCCGATGTTCTACGTCCAGTAAGAACCTGGTCTTCAGAAAACAGAGTCCTGCGGCTAAATGGAAACAAACCTCATGAGGTTCCACAGCCATCATGTTAGAAATGAGCTCCAACATCCCTGAAGACCAGAGTTCATCTGTTTCTTTCTCAAATCGGAAGTTCCCATGAACAAAGTTCAGGAAATTCACACTGGAAGACTTTGTGGACTTGGTTAGGACTAACAAGAGGATTCCTGATCCTCCACTGGTTCAGTTTCACTCGTAGGTGAAGAAAAGAGAAGGTTTGAATCAAAGGTACGATGGAGTCTGTCTGCAGACCCTGTTTAAAAATCTGGAGCTTCTTCTTAGTTTTCTTTCTAAAAATCTTTCTGGACTTTGACACAATCATCAGTTCTGCAGAACGCAGAACGAGCTCTCATTCGTCACGGTTCAATGATCTTTGAAACAGTTGATCTCATTTTAACATGTTAAACCTCAAACTAATCCTGATGTTTTATCACGTCAAGCTTTGCCTGATTCTCTGAACCTCAAGCAGCAATAAAACATTTGCAGTGGTTGAACGTTGCTTCTCCTTCCTTCTGAGGCCTGACTGACATGTCGGAGATCAGGAAGCATCCAAGTCTCTGATCTACAGGAGAGCCGGAAGGAGAACTTCCACAGCTGCGGAACATGAGCACCACCGCCATGTCAAAGAGCCCCGAACACGTCTGTCTGACCACCAGACCCTCAGAGCAGAAGTCTGAGGGCTCAACCACCAAACTGTGGTGGTGGGGGTGGGGGGATCAATCTGATTCACTTGAAACTGTTCTCCCTCCTCATGATTCCTGACTCGTTTTCCAAATTCCAGATTTTAGGATCTAAAAACTTTTCATGCTTTACTTTGCAAATGTTCGTTTGTAATATTTTTATGTAAAACTAGAAATGCAATCGTTGCAAAGTATTTCCAGGCACCATAAAAGCCAAAATTCTGAGCTAGAATAGTTTGACTTGTTTTTTGTTTGACCAGATGACTAAACAGTTTGACTCATTTTATTAATTAGATTGCAGCATTCTCCCCTTTACTGCAGGAAGTATGTTCTAAAGATAACCAGTGATAGATGAAATCCATCAAGTATTCATCTTTGTTTTTAGAATAATTCTAGATGTTTTAAGGCAGTAAAACTCCTCACAACACACTATTTTCAACACTTTTCTCAAACATGAACATTTTCACACTTTAGTTTAAACTCTTTAAAGTTCAAACTTTCTCCTGCTGCTGTGTCTGATTGACGGTCGCTTCTGCAGTGTTTCCGTCTCTCTCTGACCGAGTTCAACTGCTTACTGTTGCGCATTGACATAAAAGGGCAAAAATAATAACAATAAAATGAGGGGATAGTTTTTTATTTTTGTCTCAGTGAAATAAGAAAACATCCTAAAGTTCAGGAGGTTGAGCAGACTGCTTTCCATCCAGCAGCGGCCCTCCGTCTGGCCACAAGCTCCTCTTCCAGGAGCCGGCACAGTGAGCGTGTCCATTTCAGCTCCATTGGTCCTGCGACAGACTCTCTAGAGTGAACCCGCCTTCACCCAACAGTAACCGGGAAGGGATCTGAAAATGCTGCTGTGATGTTTTCTTCCCGCTGTCACTGAAAACGTCACATGCCCGAAGTTGAGTCCCTGATTGCTTGAGGAGACGCAGCCACCTAAACTGTGGCCAGCCGCTCAATTCGCGTATAAACCATTGACTTTACATTGAATCTGCCTCTGCCGCTGCGTTCGGTGTGAGTGCACCTTCAGCACTTTTAGAGTCCCCACTCCTGATCCAGGAAGAGTTAGCATTCTTTCAAAATAAAGCACAAATAAACCATCAAGTAGCACCAAAGTTAAATAAATATTCTGATGACATTTAAAGTAGAAACATAATGAATGAGTTCACACTTATTTACAGATCACAGAGCAATGTTCCAAATGCAGAACCAGAACTACAAACAGAACTATAAATAAAAACAGAACCCTAAAAACACAGAACACACATGTTTCATAGTCTGATAAAAATTCAAGTGTGTTTTACTAAACAAAGATCAGTGATGAATGTTGAACATAACCACAGTGTTTTGGATCTGGTTCAGTCCGGTTCTGCTTCTTACTTTTTTCTGCTCACCTGTTCTAGGATCAAAACGTTGGTCTTAAACTGTGATTGTACCAAGAATCAAAACTGTGACAATGGAATCAGCTGTTGTTTGATCTCATCTACAAGAACTGACCAATGAAGAACCGCTGCGGCATCACAACTATCCAATTAGGACTCGTGAGAGGCGGAGCTAAGTCTGAGGGTCAGAGGTCGTCCCATGATGTGATGTGACCCTTTGATTGCTTCAATCAGAAGCTTTCACCCACATCACTGGATTTTACTAGAGACAGTAATAACAGCAGAAATGTTCATTTGTGACAGATGGATTTCATGTGTGTGCGTCATGTCTGAAGTCTCAAGATTGGTGGCTTTGACCTCTGCTGAAGCTAACATTAGTTATTTAGAAACTGTCAGAGGAAACAGCTGAGTTTGTAGTTCTGTTTCTGCATGAAAGTCCGCTGATGGAGCTTCAGGGTCACTCTGTAGATAAACTGCTGAGCATCACATTCTTCTGAAATGCAAATGATCATTTTATGATTCATTTTGTTATTCTTGTAAAAAAATCCTCTATGTTGGCTAAGTTGAACAATTTAAAAAATAGTTCATATAAAGAATTCTATAGTTAGATTCAATAATATAAAAAAAAATAAAAAATGACAGTTTTATTAGAAACGTGTTAGTCCATTATTTAGGTAGAATGTACACGTGAAGCATGACTAAGCAGATTTATCAACCAAACACATGGTCGTCTTCAAACATGATTCAGCAAAGAACCTTGACTTTTAATGAAAGGTAAAAATACAAAAGTTTAGATTGAAAACTATCTGTCTGTAACTGTCTTTGCTGTATAAATGACCTTAATCTAAATCGTTAGATTTTGATGATTAAACCAGGAAGAAGGATGAATAAACCGATGGCACAGAGTAAAGACATTGATGGCTCACTTACATGAAGGATTTGATTGGCTTCTATAACACTCCAGAGGGTAAACCAGGCCGGTGCGTGAACACGTTTAACCCTTTAAAACAGTGTGTGAAGTAGATTGCTGCCATGGGATCGCCCCCTCATCATCACCTCACAAACCCGCATATTGGAGGGTCTTAGCTTCTCATTTTCACCATCCATCCAAAGCTGAACAAACTTTAGAAAATAAAAACCACTCAAGGGCCAAATTCTACATTCAAATGAAATGTCTGTAAGTCATTAATGACATGTTTCAGCTGTGACGTTATTACAAACAACAGTTTCTATGGGTTGATGTTCAGGATTACAGAAAACATTTTATTTTCAAGCGCCATGTTTACAACCCTCCTCCTTTATCCGGGCTTGGGACCGGCAAAGTGATCTTAAAGAGAGACTCTGGCGGAGTTACTCCGATTTCTCTCCTGGTTGGTTTGCAAGAGGGGGGGGGTCTGGGCCTCTGGATTTCTTAGGGAGGTGGGAGAGGCCTACGGTGGCATCCAATGCTCTTTGAAATAGTAAGAATGATAAAAAAAAAAACACATCAGAGTCTCCCAAACTTTCCCGTAAATCGAAAGAGTCCCCGGATAATCATCTAAACCAGCAACCTCCCAGGTTCTGGACCGCTGCCACTCGGTCCACGGGTCTGTTGGTACCGAGCCACACAGAAAGAGTACAGAACTACCATTGATATTGCTTTATTTTGGAAACATGAAATTCTCTCTATCGTATCTTTCTGCGACCACATCCTTATGCATGCTTTGTCTGCTGTTTTTTTTTTACCAACGTCCAACACCTTCTTAAAGCTGCTCCCGCCACTAACAATAACCCTACATGTAAACCCTGAGTTAGCTACGTTAACAAAAAAACAAATGTCTTTGGAAAGTTTCTCTACGCAGAAAAGAGATTTCAAGATAAAAGAAATCAGCATTTAACAGATTACACCCGGACTCTTGATCCATGTTATGGGTTTATTGTTGTTCTCAAACCTGCTCTGCATGAAATGCAGAGACTGACTCTCGTATGCTGCTAATAAAGTTACAAACATGTTGGATTCATGTTTGTTACTACATTTAGAGCATCTCTGTTTTTCTGACGCTTCTGACATTTGATGTTGTTTTTATCGGCAACAAGTATCAGAAGTTGGCGTCTGGTTTTTAGCTTCCACTTTCAAGTATAAAGTCAGGGCGGCCATGGTGCAGCGGCAGGGCGGTCGACCTCTGAGGCTCGATTCCCACCCTGCCTGTCCAGATGCAGAAGGGTCCTTGGGTAAGACACTGAACCCCACATTGCTCCTGGTGGTCATAGGCTGGCGCCAGTGTTTCGCAGCGGAGCCGCCATCAGCATGTGAATGGGACTGTGGCTGTAATGCGCCTCGGGCTTTAAGGAAGGGGAAAAGGGTCATAGTACACTCCATTTACCATTTTAAAATGAAGGAAAATACCGCATTCTAGCAGGATCTGCACACAATCCAGTGTACATAGGAAGTTTAAACCCCCTGCAGATGTTTTACTGAAGATAAGGATTGATAAAACAAGATTTCTGATTTGAGAAAATTCAATAAAGGAAAATTGAAAATAAAACCTTGAATGAGTTTTATGAATCAGAAACGTTGTTTTATTCCTCTGTAAAATACCTGCAGGCATTTGAAACGGTCTTCAAAGACTAGATTTTCTGCAGGACTTCTTCTCATATTTAGCAGATTCTCTCAACGGTCAAAGTAGAAGCTTAAAAACAGACACTAACTTCGACCTGGTAAAGGTCGGTCAGAGAAAACATTTAGCATTAAACCAGTCTGCGGTGCAGGGGGGGTGTCTGGATCATAGTTTGTGCATCTGTTTAAGGAGGAGGTGGCAGCAGAGCTGCAGCCATGTCCTCCCGGTCCCTCCGGATAAAGTCCGACCACAGCAGAGAAACTCATGGAGTTGTTCTCATTGTTATCAGCATCACTCCTGATGACCACTGACCCAACGAGATGCTCTGTGGTCATCGACTGCAGCAGCTGAGCCGGACAAATGTCACTCTGAACGTTTGTTGTTCTGATAATTGTTGTTGCTGCTGCACTCTTTGTTTAAATGTGGTAAACGCGGTAAGGGTTGACATGATTTTAGGGATTTATTTATTTATTTGTGTTCAACTGCAGTGGTGGGAATAATGTCCAGCTGTTTCTAATTCTCAGCTTTTTTGGCTCTGCTGCCTTTCAAAGTGAAACGCAATGTTTAACGTGAAACTTATAGAAATGCGGTTTATTAAAAAATGAAATAATGTGTAACTAACTAACTAAATAAATACGGTTTCTAATTTGCATTTACTAACAACAGCTTAAAAACGTCCATCTGGACACATTTTCACCTGATTTTTCTCTAAAGGTTTGGACTCCGCTGGTCTGAAGGTGTTTCAGTTTTAAACTTCTGCAGCTCCGTAGACGGAGTTTAAACACCTTCGCTTGCTTTGCTCAATCACAGCAGCTCTGTGTAGCAAACTAATGCTGACGAGACCTAAAACCCCACAGTTCCAGCAGCTGTTCAAAAGGGGGCGCTGCTGTCCACAACCAGCTCTGACAGCAGAAAAGCCACTATCCTTTCTAAAGAAGCTCCTCCTTTACCCAGCATGCATTTCCAAACTTCTTCACGGTTCCTGCTTCTTCAGACTCGCACTGTGGCTGTCTGGTTCTCCTCTAACACACAGAGCCAACTGCACCTCCTTCCTTTGGAAAGTCCGTTTGCGTTCACACTGGAGGGAACCGTATCAGGGTGCATCTGCAGGAGAACAGAGACCCTCTCTCTGAGGAGGACCAGAGTTCTCCAGTTAGGCCCAAACCAGGGTTCAGATGAACCTTCAAAGCTGCAGAACCAAGAGGACTATCAGAAGGAACCAGAGCTTGATCAGATCAGAACCAAATCTGAGTCACACCAAAATGACTTTGTTGAAACAAACCCAGCCACTGTGAATGGGGCCACAAAAGTCTGAAAAGCTGCTGCCTGGACGTAAAGCAGCAGGTCTGCAGCCCGGTGCTGCCTTCACACAGCAGTGTCTCTTCTCTTACTTCATGTTAGATGTTCTGCTGAAGTTCAGTAGTTTCATTTTTCAGGTCCCTCGCTGGAACCATCTGGAACCAGATGGTTCCAGCTGCACAGCATTGTGGAGCCAATCTAACCCTGCTGGGAGGAGAGCCAACAATGTCTTCCTGGACCTTCTTGTCTGAGTTTGTGGTGAAATAGTGTTTGACCATTGTTGTTCTTGGTACGACAAACCAATGAGCACAGGACACACAACGTACACCAACAACCGTCAGGTTCCCGGCGCTACGCCGCCTGTGGGTTGGTTCCAGTTTCTCTGACTTTGGGATGAACCTGCTCATCTTTAGTAACTTAGTACTGTTAGTAACGTTAGTAAAGATTGTGTTTTCTCTCGTCTGCATCGTCTGATCTCAAAGATTTTTCCTCAACAAAGTTCCAGCATCAAAGCACTTCTCTTGATCTCCAACAAAAACAAGTGCCATCAACCAAACCTGCTGAGTACCAACAGACTGACCGGCAGATGAAATGGCAGGTTTGGTTGGATTGGCGGCTGTTCTGTCCGCCTGCAGGAGGAGCTTCTCCTATGGTGGAGACGGCTACACGCTCATTGGTTGGACAGCTTCATGCAGACCCTGCACCTGGAAATGTTGTTCTTGTGCTGCATGGGGTCGATCAGCGTGCTGGAGTTCCTGCCGGTGTAGGAGGCTCCTCCCTCCTGGTGGGTCAGCCAAAAGCTGTAAATGTTGGCGAAGAAGTGGCAGGTCCCTCGAGGGCCCTGGCACTCCAGAAAAGGCAAAGATTTGAATTCCGTCAAACAGCTTCCTGAAGACGTGAGGGACTGGCCACCGCCTTCATCACCTGCACCCGTGTGCTACCCCAAAGAAAGGAAATGATGTCATCATCAGGTCAGGGCTTAGCAGAAGTAACAGAGGTTTTGGCTCTGTACCCACCATGAGGAAGGAGTATCCGGTCCACAGAGTCATCCAGTTGCTGGGACACTTGGGCTCGACGGAGTTCTGGCTGTGCATGGCGACAGGTGTGGAAGGCGCTTCGCAAACCACACAGCGGCTGATGAGGCTTCGGATGGCGTCACCCATCACGGGTTCCCTCGTCACATTTGCCATGGTTGACAGCCAGTAGGACTTGTCGTTCCTGCTGGCGTAGAGGCATCTGTTCATGTCACAGGAGGAGAACGGCATGGTGGAGAAGACACGGGCGCAGGAACCTGCGGCGCCTGGACATAAACACAGTCACTGCATGAGAGGCGGCTCTGCAGTTACAGAAACCACAGACAAAACAGGTCACAAGTCACCGACCAAAAACCAGCTTTACTCTGTTCACAGAAGGACCGATGGACTCTAATTGAGTCATTTTCTCTCAGCAGAGAAGGATGTGTTCATTTAAGACTAAAGCTTTACAGGTCTGCAGGTTAATGATGGTCAAACCTGCACGGGGCACGCAGGTCAAGGTGGTCGACCACTCAGTGAACCCGTAGAGAAAATGTTCACATTTTTCTACAAGCATGCTGCAGGCGACAGCTCGTTTCCACTGAGCCGTTTGCTTTCACGCCACATGCGTGGTGTAGACCTCTGGCGTGTTTGCGTCATTGTAGTGCGACGACTAAAAAAGCAGCAATAATGGAGGTCATCCAGCAGCTCGTCTTTTTACTTCTGGTACATCATGTAGAACAGGAACACGTTAGCTTAAATGAGCACTATTTTGGCGCTTTCTAATGTCGTCATCACATTCTGCTAATCAACAGTTAGCTACAGCGGCTCCGCCCTAACCGTTCTGTTCCACTTTTCAATGGACCTACAACCGATGGGGCCCCTAGAGGAATGCTTCGGTTCTGTTAAATGGGTCAATTTTACATTGGAAACGCTCAAAATACTGGACCAGACCGGACCGCTTAGTGGAAACGAGGCTTAACAGAACACATAAGGGTAAGTGAGGGCCAAGAAGAGGAGACAACAGATTTTTCATTTTTTCCCTCTTTGAACTTCCAGCACGTCCGACTGTAGAGACTGTTCTTTTCTTTGAAGGCCTCGGTTCTCTTTTTGTTATCAGGGCCATACTGTTCTTTACCATAAAGTTCTACATTTCTCTGATCTGTCCACACAAAGGTCTCCCAGATGGATTCTGGGTGTGCTGCATACGATTTTGCAGACTCCAGTCTTGTTTTTGATGCCTTTGTTTTGGGCGGTCGTGATGTTCTGCAGATCTGACTCCTAGTCGATATTGGTCCATTTTGATCGATCTGATTGGATCTGATTCTCTGATCTATAATGGATCCGGGCATGAGGTGTGCTTTCTGCTGTGATTGACTTGGTCGTTTTTACCTTACAGTAAAATAACCCTACCATGTCTAATTCCAAATGGTCTTTTCCAATTTCAATATAATTGATTTACTTCATTTTGAAACCATTTTTTTTTTTAATAACAACTTGTCTCAGACAGATTGATCTGGTTGGATCGTAGGAATAGAAATTGATTTATTGATGAAGTTGATTATTCACTACAGCCTTATTATCCACCCTCACGATGGTTGTTGTAACGTTTCCTTCACTTTGCTTCAGAAAGGCTCTCTACAGAGCTGTAGGCTGTGGACCTCTTGATGATGTTGTTCACGGGATGCTGGGAACGTGAGGATCTCTGGAGATGGATTGATTGCCTTTGGATTGTCTGGTTTTCATCATTGTTTTTTCAGACCCACAGACTTCTTTCTCTCTACACCTCTTTTGGTTCTCTGTGCTCAGGGTGACACAATGGTGGAGGAGGCCTCCCTTCCTCCTTTTCTTCTTAAACTGTTGACTGTATCAAAGAACTGGACTGAACAACTGTGATGTCAGTCATAGAAAATGGTTCACTTCCAGCTCCAACCAAATGAAACCAAATCAGTCGCCATCATTTGGAGTTAGGCGAGGTTAATTGGTCTGAATTGTACTTGGTATCCTCTCCATCCTTCCAGTCTCCACCTGGTGTGCCTAATCACTGTCATTCATCCCACCGTATTCATCCCCCATTTTCAGGACTGACCACTCCTCACACTCTTTGTCAGATCAATGAATTTTGGTGCACATTCTAGCATTTCACAGTTTCATTGTTTTTGCTTCCCTGGGTTTTGACCGTTTGTCTGACCTTGGATAAGATTTAGTCTTCCGCCTCGGTGAATCGACCTGCCTTCTCTGCCTCTGGTTTACAGATGTTGGATTTGTTTGCCTCCCCTGACTGGATCTCTGTCGTTGTTACTGAGAAGTTTCAGTTTAAGAAGAGACTGTGTTCTCTTTTGTCTGGACACATTAACGCTGTTCTCTTCTGGCTTCAGGCTCTCCGGTGCAGCTGGTGGTGCATTTCATTCTTAAAATAAGTGATCTTACTGGAAGGCCACACCCCTTCAACTGAAAGTGAGCTACACAAATATCTGTCAAACATTTTGAACACGGGGGCCAGCAGGCTCCACCTACTTTTACTGAGACATCTGATTGGTCAGAAAAATATCATGAAAAAATGAGGATTATCAAGAAGATGTTAAAAAAATATCAGAGCAGGAATGGTTATTGTGACCAGTGGAGTGACTGAGTAATAGCTGTTTATTTCTCTATAGAAGTCTGTTGGATTTTGGCTTCTTGGAGCCAGCAGGTACTTCCTGTTCCTGCCAGGGGGAGGAGTCACTCAGTCCAGTTCTCATGTACAGTTAATAGTTTAAACTGGTCTTCGGTGTGATTACCACTTTGCCAACATTTTTTGTCAGCTTTGACTTCTGTTTGTTTGTGTTGTTCCAGTCCAAACAATAAACAACTGTCACGAGCAGCTGCTCTCTCTCTCTCCCTGTGTTTCTGCTAACTGCTTCACTCGTTTTACCTTTGGCTTCCTCTTCTTGAGCAGCTCTCTTGCTTCACCTGCTGCCTGAAGCTTTTTCTGCCAGCCTGCTGAGTCTTGTGTGCATTTTGAACGCTCTGACCTGTTTTCTGCCATGACCTCTGTCCTGTGAGTTTTGCCCTATGCCTTGACTTTTTGGATTTTTTCTGTTGGACAGGAGTTTAAAGCTGATTATAATTCTATCTGGACCTCTTGGGCTAAAAGACCTCCTGCGTAGGCTTCTTCCTGGGATATCAGTTTGGAGATTGCTTCCATCATCCCTGAATGAGCAACCCCTTTTACCGGTACCTTGCAGTTTCTTGGTGTTATTGTGAGTGGTTACAAACCCACTGTTCTTGTTTCGTGTCCCCACCACTCTGCCGGTCTGGAGGATCCTAAGGTGTTCCAAAGCTCCGCAGGTATTCTGTTGAACTCCTCTGAGCCAATCAACACCTTTTACATTCCAGCTAAGTCTGTATAAGATAGGGTTTTTTTTATGAGTTTTTCCTCACCGTGAAGGAGGGTGTAAGGGCAGAGATGTTTGTTCAGCTTAGTCTGTTTTACAACCAGCTATTATTTACTTTTACATGTTTAATACATTTTTTTTTGCTTCTTGCAATATATTGATAATCAGTCCAATGAGACGGCTATGGCTGTGATATTGGGCTATAGAAATAAAATTGAATTGTATCATATTTAATAATAAGTACAAAAACATTTCCTGAAGGCATAAACTTCTGGGAGAAACGTTACATCTCCTGACAGAACTGCCAGGGTGTGGGCATCTTCAGCCATGACTGTGCGTCTATACCCAGGTCCTGAGTGTAGGCCTTTTCCTGCCCCTCCAGGTACAGCAGACTGTATCCTTCCCACAGCTTCTCTGTTTGTGCCGGGCAGCGAGGGATGTTCACCGATTGGCTGTGTACCACCAGCAGGAAGCCCATGGTTTTTCCCTGGCATGGTGCTGCTGGACCCATGTCACCAACTGCACCTCTGGCCCCTAAGACAGAACCACAGAACAGCAGCAAAACTCGTAAAAACGTTACGTTTTCAGGCTGAGTTCCAAACATTATAAACAGCCGTTACTGTTGGGAATGATTTTGCTCCTTCCTGTCCTTGGGGGCCGGATTGGCAACGTCGCAAGGTTTTCGTCCAGATTACTGGACGGAATGTCTGCGGAATGTCCTCAAAAAATTGATTGTAACCAGATTACTCGAGAACTGTTTTCAACAAAGATTCCGGGAAAAAACGATAACAAATCTGTTATTGGAACGACTAGTTCCAATAACAGGGCTAAGTGACTCCTCCGGTAGAATTTGCCAGAATCACAGTTGTGTCTATTACAATGGGAGGGACACCTTTGAACTATAAGAGATGGGACGAAAAAGAATTCGGGGGGTTTTCTTTCATCTAACTGGGTTGACTGCGTTTGGGCTCCGATCGATGATCGGTTCTGAAATGAAGATCTTCTGAATTTATTCTTGAATAAACAGACCCTTTAAGCAGACAGCAGATTCCAGTTTTTTCTTGATTCAGAGTTCACTTTTCTCCTCAACATTACAAGCTCTGTCAAAGACACCCAGACTGGTCATGGTCCTGTTCTTGTTTAACCTGGATGGACTTCTCACCTGTAAGGTCTGACTCTCTCAGAATCACAGTGCAGAAAGGATGGGATTCAGCCCTCCCAGATCTGAATTTCATGCAGTTCAGATGGACAGAAGAATGGACGGATGAGGCCAACCACTAATCTATGTAAGCCAGAGGCCGGGGCGGCATGTTGATGGAGGTCTCACCTTTTTCTCCCTCCGCTCCGTCTTCTCCATGCAGTCCTGGGCATCCTCGCTCTCCCTTTGGACCCATTGGCCCCTCTTCTCCTATTGGCCCCTGATTCCCTGGGTCCCCCTTCTCACCTGGAACCCATCATCACCATCATGACTCTGCATCTTTTATAGAAGATCATCAATCAGAGTACATCTTGGCTTCTCACCTTTTGCTCCCATTTGGCCATTTTCTCCACTCAGCCCACAATCTCCAGCTGAACCCTGGGGGCCAGGTGGACCAGCCGGGCCCATTTTTGCAGGAGGAAGAGGTTGAGAGGGAAGAACTTGTCCCTTCTCTCCTTTTAATCCTGCTGGTCCTGGAAGTCCCTTTAATCCTGGTCGTCCCATAGAACCAGGATGACCATTTAAACCCTTATCACCAGGTAGTCCAATCCAACCTTTATCCCCTTTTTCTCCTGATCACACAAGAACACAGACACCCTTCAAGCTAAAAAAAAAAAAAAAAAAACACTGTCTAGAAATAACACAAAGTTCTGCAAAAGTATTTATGCCCTTCCTGAAGGCATCTCAGACTCAGGTCCAACCTTTAGATCCTGTGTTTCCTCTGTAACCCATTTGTCCAGAGCGCCCAGGTTTTCCCAGTTCTCCTGGGAAGCCTGGGTTGCCTGGAAGACCATTGTCTCCAATGTCACCTTGAATTGGAGGATTTGGACCTGGGAAACCCCTTTCTCCAGGAAACCCTGGAACACACCCACAAAAAAACAGGTAATTATTGTGATTTCATAAAAAGAGTTTTTCATATTTGATTAACTCTGACCCATCTCTCCATCTGGCCCCAGGTATCCTGGATCTCCACGAGGCCCAGGAAGTGGCTGTGTACAGTCTGGTCCTGGCTCTCCAGGTGGTCCATTACTTCCTGGAGGTCCTAAAATGATCCAAAAAGTCCAGATAACAAATGTTTGTGTCTCTGCCAAACCAGCAAAGACTGGTTTCAGTTTGTTTCAACCTTTTGATCCTTGGGAGCCTTTCAGTCCTTGGGGTCCTGATGGTGATGTACCATAAGGCCCAGGAGGACCTGGAGGACCTTTCTCACCAGGAGGACCTTGAGGTCCTCTTTGGCCAGTTACAGTCATACCTGGAGATGCAAGAGAAGACCTTTAGCTCTATTTGTTTAATAAGAACTAGGATGTTTAAATAGATACAGATGCTGCCACCTTTGGAACAGAGACTCAAAGCATCTTTTCCAAAGAAGTCTCTACAGTGGAAAGCTGTAAATAATAACCTGGAACATGTTTGCATCTCCTGTTTTTAAAAGCTCAGGTTTACGTCAAGTAATTCAATGACTTACATGGATGCAGTTTGATAGGAGATGAAAAGAAAAGAGTTAAGCGTGAAAGCATCACACCACAACCCAGCAGCAAAATCTAACACGTTTGGAGTGAGACACTCTCACCTTTAGTCCCCATGTCCCCTTTGACTCCTTTTAGTCCATCCAGTCCATGGAGCCCCAGTGGTCCTTGAGGACCTGATCAGAAAAACAAGTTCAGGTGCAGCAGCTCAAGTTTTTCTCATTTGAAAGTCTTTTTTTTTTAATTGAAGGCAGAGTTTAACCTGGAAGTCCTTGATCACCAGTTGATCCTGATGGTCCTTCAGCTCCAGGTGCACCTGCAAGACCTGGATAACCTGGATGACCCCTGGGGCCTGTGGGACCTTGCACGCCTGATGGAGACAAGATGGTTGCAGTTGGAACAACAAACCCACAATTAATTAATCAATTTCTGCATTGTGTCCCTGATGGGAGGTGCTCAGCTGGACTCTTCCACCTGGTTCTCCAGGGTTTCCACGGCAACCACGTTCTCCTTTGCATCCTTTCTGCCCTGGAGGGCCCATGTTGCCAATACCTCCAGGATCTCCAGGAGGTCCTGGGGGGCCTGCGAAAAGAGATAACATCTCAATCACGAGTTCAGATGTGATTCCTCTTTGATTCATAACCCTAACCCTCTTCAATGGTTCAAGATCTGAAAGTGCACAACTTATGCCACATCAGCACCTTGGAGGCCTAAGAATCCAGGATGGCCCTTGTATCCGGGTACCCCAGGAGAGCCAATCGATTCTCCTTTTTCACCTGAACAACAAACAACCTTTAGAAAAACTGTCAAAAGATTTTCACAAAAGAAGACATTGAAAAAATGACTTAAAACCTGGGGATCCTGGACATCCCAGATGACCAGGCTCTCCTGGTCTCCCTGGACATCCTTTGTCACCCTGAAACCAAAAAGCATCTTATTTAAATTTCTAAATACAAACAAAAAAAGTGCGTTACCGAAGCGAACCTCCCAGCAGATTCTTCTCTATAGCTTTTACTTCAGAGTCTGCAGGCCTCAGTTTGTTCTTCAACTTCACGAAAGCTTAAGTAAAAGACTGAAGAAGGAACGTCCTCAAATATACGTCAGAACAAACATCTGGACTTGTGGAACAACCATGAACTCATGAGACCAATGGACCCACAGATTGAGGACTTGTTTGGGACCTGGGCTGACGATCACAACATAAAGCCCCATTCCTGAAAAATTCTGCCAGTAATGAGACAATCCACCCACTCTTGATGAATCGAACGGAACCAGATCTCCTGACCACTTGGTGAGTCAGGTACCAGTCACTGCTGGTGGACAGAGTAAAGATTAACTTTATTTTGGTAAACGTAACATCTTTGCCCCAATTTTAATCTTCTTTGAGGATCCCTCCTCAAACTCGTCATTGAAACACCCTTTCATGCAGAACACACACTTGATACCTCCAAACACACACTTAGCACTTCTCATTTCAATATTATTTTTATATTTTGTTTTTCATCTCTCCATTTCTAGTTGTTAGTTAAAAGCTCATGTCTAGGTTTCGCATATGCTGATTGCTTTTCAATAATCTACCTTTATGACCAATTTTTCCTGCTTGTTTAACCTCATTTTATTCAATAAATACTCAAAGGATGTCGTTGTTCAGATTTCATAATTATTTTTGTGGGGAAGTCCCTTCAAAGGGTACAAACGGCCTAACATTGAGAGTCTGATACATTGATCATACCTTTATTGATAAGAGGTAACAACTGATAAATAATGAATAATATTTTTCTTTCATTACAAAGGTGGTGCCTTGAGGATATTTTTATTACATTTCCAGTTGCATAAAATTATTCATTTTCAACCAACTTTGAAACAGAATATTTCATATTCATCCATTTCACGCTACTGGAGTATTAGAGATGGGGCAAAGGGGTACAAGAAATGAAAAAGGGGGGTAAAGAAGTTAGAGAATGATCAATGGGCTACAAACAAAAAGGCAGAAGGTTTACAATGATACATTGCAAATGGAGCACACCCTCCGGTCCCCCTCCTCAGCCTCCCTGGGAAAGTCTATGCCAGGGTACTGGAGAGGAGAGTCCGGCCGATAGTCGAACCTCAGATCCAAGAACAACAATGTGGTTTCCGCCCTGGTCGTGGAACTGTGGATCAGCTCTACACCCTGTCCAGGGTGCTGGAGGGTTCATGGGAGTTCGCTCATCCTGTCCATATGTGTTTTGTGGATTTGGAGAAGGCGTTCGACTGTGTGCCCCGCGGTGTCCTGTGGAGGGTACTTTGGGAGTATGGGGTCCGGGGGGCCTTACTCAGGGCTGTCCGGTCTCTGTATGACCAGAGAAGGAGCTTGGTCCGCATAGCTGGCAGTAAGTCAGACCTGTTCCCGGCACATGTTGGACTCCGGCAGGGCTGCCCTTTGTCACCGGCTCTTTTCATAGTTTTTATGGACAGAATTTCTAGGTGCAGCCAGGGTCCGGAGGGGGTCTGGTTCGGGAACCACAGGATTTCCTCTCTGCTCTTTGCAGATGATGTTGTCCTGTTGGCTTCATCGAACCAGGACCTCCAGTATGCATTGGAACGGTTTGCAGCCAAGTGTGAAGCGGCAGGGATGAGGATCAGCACCGCTAAGTCTGAGGCCATGGTTCTCAACCGGAGAAAGGTGGTTTGCCCTCTCTGGGTGGGTGGAGTGCTCCTTCCCCAAGTGGAGGAGTTTAACTATCTTGGGGTCTTGTTGACGAGTGAGGGAAGATCGGAGCGTGAGATCGACAGGCGGATTGGTGCTGCGTCCACCGTCATGCGGTCGCTGTACCGGTCCGTCGTGGTGAAGAGAGAGCTAAACCAGAAAGCAAAGCTCTCAATTTACCGGTCGATCTACGCCCCAATACTCACCTATGGTCATGAGCTCTGGGTCATGACCGAAAGAACGAGGTCCCGGATCCAGGCGGCTGAAATGAGCTTCCTCCGTAGGGTGGCTGGGCGCTCACTTAGAGATAGGAGGAGAAGCTCGGTTACCCGGGAGGAGCTCGGAGTAGAGCCGCTTCTCCTCCAAATCGAGAGGAGCCAGTTGAGGTGGCTCGGGCATTTAGTTCGGATGCCCCCTGGACGCCTCCCTAGGGAGGTGTTCCGGGCATGTCCCACTGGGAGGAAGCCCCGGGGAAGACCCAGGACACGCTGGAGAGACTACGTCTCTAGACTGGCCTGGGAACGACTCAGGTTCCCCCAGAGGAGCTGGAGGAAGTGGCCGGGGAGCGGGAAGTCTGGGCATCTTTACTTAGACTGCTGCCCCCGCGACCCGGTCCCGGATAAGCGGAAGAAAATGGATGTACATTGCAAATGTAAATATTACAATGAGTTTGCTCCTTATGCCATCATGTTAGCACAGCTGAAAGCAGTTTGGCTGCTTAGAGAAGCTATCAAACTGACCTTCCTTTGAATCTCTGGAGCATCACATTTGTGGGGTCAGTTAAACGCTCAAAATGGCCAGAAAAAGAGAACTTTTTTGTGAATCTCGACAGTCTGTTGTTGTTCTTAGAAATGGAGGCTAGTCCATGAGAGACACTGAAGATGTCCTTCAACAGTGTGTACTATTCTCTTCAGAGAACAGCACAAACAGGCTCTAACCAGAGTAGAAAAAGAACTGTGAGGCCCCGCTGCACAACTGAGCGAGAAGATGAGTACATTAGAGTCTCCAGTTTGAGAATAGACGCCTCACAGGTCCTCAACTGGCAGCTTCATGAAATAGAACAGCAAAATGACAGTGTCAACACCTACAGTGAAGAGATGACTTCGGAATGCTGGCCTTCAGAGAAAAAGTCATTTCTGAGACTGGCTAACAAAAGAAAAAGATGGATATGGTTAAACGAACGCAGACACTCGACAGAGGAAGATTGGAAAAAGGGTTATGGACGGACCAATCAAAGTTTACAGTGTTTGGATCACACAGAAGAACATTTGTGAGATGTAGAACAACGTTTGTTTCCTGTTTGTTGGCAGTGATGTTCACGGTCCCTCCCACCAAAGGACCTTCCATATCTGATTACAAAAATCTGCAATATGAGCTCCAAAGACCTAGACAAAGTTCAGACCTCAAACTGTCTTAGAAGTTGCAATTGACTTCAGGAGAATCAGTTCATGGATTTGCTGAACATCTGAACATATTCTTTGTCCCAGCCTCGCACGGATGCTTTGTTCTTCTGCTTCCACCAACTCCACGCAAAAGCAGCTCAGAATGGTGGGGCAGCTCTGAAGACCGTACCTGCCTGATGAAGCTTTTCCTCCTTATTGACACTTTAACCTCTTCTTAAGACACAAGTTCTTGTTTGATCGAACATTTTTATTTTGTAGTCACAGGGCCCCCGCTAAGCAGAAGTAACTTTTGTGGTAATAGAACCAAAAATGTGATGTCCATACATGTGGACACCAGGTCCTAAGAGGTTAAAGCAGAATTCCCATGGTGCAGTGTACTTGGGAATGATCTAGGACCTTCATGAACCTTAAATCTGCTTTCTCTTACCGGGTCTCCAGGCTCTCCTGGATGGCCAGGTTGTCCTTGCTGTCCATTACATCCAGCTGGTCCTGAATGCCCCGGTTTCCCTCCGGGTCCTTTGGGTCCCTGAAATCCTTTTATGCCTGGAGATCCACAGCTCCCTGGATGCCCAGGTAGACCTGGATCCCCCTTCACACCCTTATTCCCTGTAGAGGGGGTGTGCACAGCCAGGAGGTCAGACTCTTAACAGATGATTTGGTAAAGGATTTTAAAATCAGTGGTAATGTGTGTTTGTGTGCATGTGTGTGTTCAAAGCTGGGGTCACTGTGTGGAGTTCTCCATGTGTCTGACTGGTTCCCCTGCATTTGGGTTCTGGGTTATCACTTTCTTTTCTACAGCCAATTTCACTAACCCACCCCCTCCCCACCCCCACCCGCCTTTACTGATGCTGTGGGGCCCCTCACATAGACTGATGCAAGAGTGAAAAGAAATCTGAACCCCATGAAAGCTGAATTCAGAACCTCATGTAAGTGGGGATCAAAAGTTTGCGCACCCCAGGTAAAATGTTCTATTATTGTGATTAAAAATCCAAGGAAAGTTTGAAAAATCTTCTAAGTGCATCAGTTTACAGATGAGACATCTTTTTTTTAGGCTTTATTTCCATCATTTATCCTTTCAAAATAACAGAAAACAAAAATAACGGGGTGTGCTAAAGTTTGGACCCCCTGCAGAATTGATAGTATGCTCCGCCCCCTTTGGAAAAGCTGAGACCTGACAGTGTCATGGATTGTTCACAATCATGGTTTGCAAAAACCAGATGATTTCAATCTGAAAGATTGTAAATAATCTGATCATGTGACCTCGCTCCAACAATCAGCATCATGGGTTCTTCCAGCAGTTGTTCAGAACTATGAAACTGACAATAGTTGATGCTCACAAAGCAGGAGAGGCTAGAAGAAGATAGCAAAGCCTTTTCAGACGCTGACATCCTCTGTTCCGAATGTCAACAGGAACAGAGGAAGTTTAAGCAAGATCTGGAAGAGCAAGAAAAATGTCAGACAGAGCAGAAAAGCAAGTCCAAACCCACGTTTGACTGCAGCATCCCTCCAGAAAGACCTGCAGACTCTGGAGTTGTTCTGCACTGTTCTACTGTCAAGAGATACTTGTACAAATATGGTCTTCATGGAAGAGTCATCAGAAGAAAACCTCTTCTACGTCCTCACCACAAAATTCAACCTTTGAAGTTCACAAATGAACATAAAAACAAGCCTGATGCTTTTTGGAAATAAGTTCTGTGGACCGACCCGGTTCAGATGGAACTTTTTCACTGCAATGAACAAAGGTACGTTTGGAGAAGAAAGGGTCAAACTTTCGATCCCCACAGTAGAAATGTGAAATAGAAAACTGTCTTCTGAATGTGTGTCCTGATCAGACCATGAGTCTTAATTCCTCAGTCTCCACACATGCTTTCAGACTCTAAATTTGTTTCAGATCCTGGTGTTTCTTCAGTGTGTGAACGTTCCAGCGTTTGTGTCATGGTGCCGCTCTGACCTCGGGGCCCATGAAATCCTTTTGCTCCAGGAGGCCCCTGCTTTCCTTTGGGGCCTTTAATTAGGATGATGTTGGTATGTCCTGGAGGCCCCATGTCTCCTTTAGAGCCTACAGCGGTGAATGGAAACACAGGTGGGAATGAACCTCAGGTTAAATGCTAAAGTCCCATCAGTTTTCACACACTGGGATGTTCTCTCCACATTAGTTAGTGCTAAATGTCCAGGAGGGCAGCATCTGATCTATTTTTAGTGTCTTTGGTTTTCAAGCCCAAACCTTCAAATACTTACAGATCTAGTTTTTTTGGCTGGAGGGAATGGGTGGTCGAGGTGTTTTTCCCAATGGAAAATAACTGTCTAGTCTGGGATTCGAACTCACCAATTAGGGGGACAGACTGCTCCATCTAGTGCAGGGGTTTCCAACCCTGTTCCTCAAGGGCTACCGCCCTGCTAGCTTTGCAGCTAACCCTGCTTCAGTAATTGCTGCTCACCTGGATCAGGTGTGTTCAGTCAATCAGAAACTGCGCTGATTCAATCCAGCTAATCAGCTTCTACTGAAGCAAGGTCAGCTGCAAAACAAGCAGGACGGTAGCCCAGGGTTGGAGACCCCTGATCTAGTGAGTGACAGCCTCAAACTAATCATGAATTTGACCAGAAACCTTTGGTTAAGTGTTTCTGTAGCAACAGTCTGCATCTGCTTCAGTACCCACAGTATGAGTGCAGTTCTTTACCCTTCTCTCCCTTCACTCCTTCATTTCCCGGAGGTCCATCTCGTCCACAGAGTCCCTCCTCCCCAGGCTTGCCTGGGGCTCCAGGACCCCCAGCCGTCCCCACAGCTCCAGGCGGTCCTCTCTCTCCTTGGGGTCCAATCAGTCCTGGAAACAGAATTTCAGAGTCTTCGTTGGACAGCGAGCTCTAAAGTCCCTCCCCACCGCTTTTTGTGCTTTAGCCTTACCCTTTTCTCCAACAAGCCCAGGCCAGCCTTGGTCTCCAGATGGACCAGTGGGTCCCGTAGGTCCAGGTCTGCCAGGAGAACCTGAAACACCTGGTTTACCAACTTCACCTTTAGAGCCTGCACATTCAGGACCGTTAGGCCCTACCTCTCCTTTATGGCCTGGTGGACCTGGAAAAAACAACCATAAATAGAAATGTCTCCATTATCACACTTCAATGCATCATGATAAGACTGGCCTTGCAAATAGTGTTTGTCTGTGATATTCTAACATGACGTGATATTCAGACCTCAGGAGAGCATATCATGAAGGTGAATGTTCTTACCTTGGGAACCTCTGGGTCCAGTGATGCCCCACAGGCCAGGTTCACCAGCTTTTCCTGCGTCACACGATACAGGCTGGAACCCTGCGGGGCCCATCAAACCAGGAGCTCCATCCTGTCCTCTGTGGCCCTTCACTCCAGGGTCTCCAGGCAGACCTGCTAAACCTGCAGCAGCAGAAGAAAATTGCTTTGTTCTCAAAAAGCTGTAATGCTCCACTTTTTCATGTCAAGTTCTAGGTTCTGTTGCTAAGCTCAGCTAAGCTCCAGACTTTGGAGCATGCAGGAACTCCATTCTGCTGCTGTTTCTTTGTTCTGTTGATGACCCAATTCCAGGCGTTCTTTATCTGCTGCAATCCTACAACAATATATCTTTGCTAGTATACCTGGTTCTCCATCTTTGCCTGGGGGTCCAGGCACGCCTTTTGGTCCTGGAAACCCGAAAGGTCCAGGGGGACCAGGAGGCCCCATGTTCCCAACCTCTGAGTCCCCAGTTGATCCCCGAAGTCCAGTCAGGCCTGGATGTCCTGGAGAGCCTGGACAAGCAGTGGTGAACATGTTCAGGACTGAAGCTCCAGACCAGTTTTATACTTCACAGACTGGAGGTTCTAATCTAGATGTTGAGTCTATGACATTCAAATGTTTCCATTAATTGTATCAGTCTATTTTCTTTTCTATTGTTTCGGTTATTATGTGACCTGCATTTTGTACTGGCTGCTGATTCTTGACAAGGACTCTGCTGCAAAAGAAGCTTTTGATCTCATTGGGAGTCCTATCCCTCCACAAGTCTGACCTGGTTCTTCAGAAAGTTTCTTCAGAACTTTCACATATCTGAAGTTCTTCATCTGTGCCCTTACCTCTGTCTCCAATGAAACTAAGGCCCTCAGGTCCTTCTTCCCCAGTATCTCCAACCATACCTCGGGGTCCTGCAAGAGGGAGGGAAATGGGTTCAGATGAAGCTTGAACTCACACATGTAAGGAACGTGTGTGCTGTACGAGGCACCTGTTTTTCCAGGTGGTCCCAGCAGTGCAGTCTGTCCTTTATCTCCTTTTGGACCATCCAGCCCTGTTGGTCCCATATAACCTTGAGGACCTGGAACTCCTGTGGAACCTGGAGGGACAGGTGAGTATGAGGGAAGTCAGACAGGTGACCAGAAGGTCGCATGTGAGGTGGATGCTCCATGAGGATGCATACCCGAGAGTCCAGAGTCTCCTTTCTTTCCAGGAGCACCAAGATTCTGAGGACCACAAGGGAAGGTATCACCTGTCAAACCAGAAGACACCAGATTGACCATGTTCTCCTTTCAGAAAGTTAAAATCTTTAATGAAGCTTGTTAATGTTCATGGGGAGCTGCAGTGAGACCTTCTTAGATTCTAGAAACTGATTTTATTGAAACTTTTTCTAAAAGTCATTCAAACCAAACTTGACCTTTTTCATATCATTTTATCTTTATTGGAGTTTTTTTTTTTTGCAAACGTTAATGAATATGTTGCAGATTTTATGGAAAAATAATTAATACATAATTTTGAAAACCAAGATGTAATATTTCTTTTATCGTTGACCTTAGCTTCCTTTGTGGTCATCTCTCTGGCTGGTTTTCTAACAAAAGATTTGATCCTGGGTGGAATGTTGGCCTTCTGCAGGATAGTTGGAGGGTTAAGGAATTAGAGGGTGCCACGTTCCAACAAACTGCAGGTCTATGTTTATCTGGAACCTTCCCAGGAGACCAGCCCGCCAGTGGTGACCCTCCCGAGAGCGAGCACCAGACAGTGTTGTTCTCTGGTTCATCAGAGCATATAGGCCCCCTTGCCACAACAAAGCCAGACCCATAAGGGGCCAACCACTTGACCACCCTACAAGAGCCATCCTCCAGTTTGGCCCAAGGGCCGCAGGCTGGAGATGACCACAAGGCAAGCCTCACAGCTAAAGTGAGATCTTACTGCAGCAGATCTTCAGAAATATGGAGTTGCTGAGGAGGATGCGGAGCTGCTGGCTCAAGAAAGACTGACAAAGAAAACAGCTCTGCACTGACATGCATGCCGCTTATCAGTGCAAAGCCGCTTGTGGCGTCATAACCCTACCCCCGTGATCCCTGTGTGGGACAGATTGGGGTGCACTGTTTAATTTTTGTTCTCAGTTGTTGGTATCTATGGAAGTCCAGCTGATCTGAGTCTTTTGGGTCCTGAAAACTCATCAGTAGAATCTCACCTTTAATGCCTTTTGGTCCTGGAGGTCCAGGAAATCCTATAAATCCTGGAGCCCCAGAAGGCCCTCGTGTTCCCATCGCTCCCATAACCCCCTGTCCTGGGGGGCCTGCTGGTCCCAAGAGGCCTTTCTGTCCTGATGGTCCTGGTGGACCTCTGTCTCCAGTAACACCAACAAAACCATCACCCTGGAAAGAAAATTATTCTCAGACAAGGAGATGACGACGAGCAGCAGCGATGAGTGCCCTCTACGTCTCCAGTGCTTATTACAGTCACTACAATAACCCCGGGCTCACAGTGCACGAGGTCCGGCTCAGGTGCGGCTGTGAAGCGGTCCAGCTATAGCAGATGACTCACATTGGCTACGGATGGCTTGTGGTCCTGCTGCAGCCACAGGCTCTGCTGCAGACTTTGCGGACCTGCAAACCCACGTATGTTCACGCGATAACCCACCATTTATATAAGAAATAGTACAGGGGCGGCCGCGCTGAGCTGTAGGATGGTCGACCTCTTATCAGAAGATTGCAGGTTCAATACCCGCCTTGCCCGCCCCTGTGATGAAGTGTCTTTGGGCAAGATACTGAACCCCACATTGCCTCTGGTGGAAGGTTGGTGCCAGTGTTCAGCTGCGGAGCTGCCATCAGTGTGCGAATGTGTGAATAGGACAGTGACCGTAATGCGCTTTGGGCCTTCAATGAAGATAGAGCAGCGCTATACAAGTAAAGAAACACTCATTCCACCGTGATTTTAGATCAGAGATGGGCAACTCCAGGCCTTGAGAGCCGCATTCCTGCATGTGTTCCAACATACCATGATCTGGCATGTTTTAATTGGCTGGACACACCTGAACCAGGTAATCAGTCATGAGTAGGGCTTGGAAATCTGGAAATCATGCAGACACTGCGGCCCTCGAGGCCTGGAGTTACCTGTCCCTGTTTTAGACTATATTCACGACACTTCTTTTTCTGCGTGACTCATTTTCATACAATGGGTAAACATAGAACTTGTATTAACACGTTTGTCTTATAAAAAAGCTTATACACTGGCTCGCATGATTTCCGGTTTAGGTCGTTTCATTCATAGACGGTTTCAATTGCCCTACCAGGGAGGCTGGACTGCAGAGGTCAAAACGCAGAGGTCAGACCTGACTGGAAGCAATGTATGTTGCACTTTTCAAGTTATGTAAAGACTCTGGCATCCACACAGGAGCATGCAGTGTGGTCACCCTGGAGATTTTTCTTTAATAACTAGAAAGAAGTTTGTTAATCTCTCAGTTTTCACATGCAGCAGGATTGGGATTAAAAGGCTTCTTTGAAGGAGTATGGAGCAAAGGGTGTTACCTATTGAGTCTCAAAGGCATCCGTTGCCCTTTCCTTAAAAGAAAATTGGAGCACCCCTTCACACAAAGTGGTAGGGCCAAATGGTAGGGAAGAGCACACCCCTAATACCCATGTGGATGCATACCTCAGGACCCATGTTTCCAGAGGCCCCTGGATTCCCACTGAGTCCAGTTTGTCCAGAGGATCCTGGTCTGCCTGACAGACCTCTAGGGCCCTGATCTCCCTTCTCACCTGCAGACACAAAACATCAAAAATACACTCCATTGAACAAAGCTAAGCAAAACAAAGTTTGAAAAACCTTTAAACAGCTTTTAGTGAGAAAACAGGAACTCACCTTTGAAATCAACCACTCGAAAACTCCCTTTCTGACCTTTCAGCCCTTTAGGGCCCCCAGTTCCAACCAGACCCTGGACAAAGAACAGTCACACCAACATGGAAGAAACAACACAGTCATGCCTGTAGGAAACATCTGCTTCTGTCACTCAGAAACCCACCTCTTCCCCCCTCAGTCCTGCTTCTCCAATAGGACCTGTCTCTCCTCTCTGACCTGGGGATCCCTGGACTCCTGGAAACCCTTGACACCCAGAGAGACCTGGAAGCCCTGGAGGACCGGGTATGTTGATTGGAGGTCCACAAGAACAGGCACCAGTAATACCTGAACCACAAAGAACATGAAATGTTGTTTTTAAATGTAGTTTTTTTATTTTTATTTTCTGTGGCATCATGGTTTGCGTCACATATGTGTCTAAAGTTCTTCAATTTACAGAACAGTTTTATTAAAAACTGGATGCTCCCAA
This sequence comes from Adrianichthys oophorus, assembly GCA_036245035.1. Taxonomy (NCBI): domain Eukaryota; kingdom Metazoa; phylum Chordata; class Actinopteri; order Beloniformes; family Adrianichthyidae; genus Adrianichthys; species Adrianichthys oophorus. The sequence continues at coordinate 1,035,776 of BSAI01000072.1, read as the reverse complement.
ACTAACCTTTAAATCCAGAGGAGCCTAAGACCCCTGGGGGCCCCTGAAGACCTGGTTCCCCCGGCAGTCCTGGTATCCCAGGAAAACAGTAACTTCCTGTGTGAACAATACAGACAAAAGCCAAAAAAACAGATGGATCAGTGATAGCTAAAAACTATTGCTTCCCTTTGTATCTGCTGTTAAGTTGATGACATCATCAACCAGTTCACAGGTTGAAAAGAGATACCTGGAATTCCTGGTTCTCCCTTTAGCCCCTTGTATCCTGGAAATCCAGGTTTCCCAGGTTCTCCTGGTGTTTGTTCCTCAGTAATTATTTGACCTGGATCTCCTTTCTCCCCCTTAGACCCCTGAGATCCCTTTATCCCAGGAACGCCTCTTGGTCCTGAAGAAAACAGCAAAGGGCATCACCTTAAGGTTCATCACCGACATCTAGACTAACATCTAGACCAGGGCTACCCAAATCCAGGCCTCGAGGGCCAATGCCCTACATGATTTCCAACCAACCTGCCATTGAAGCTCCTTATTGATCTAACACACCTGATCCAGGTAATCAAAAGCAGTTACGGCAAGGTTTTTGGAAAACCAACAGGAAGCAGGTATTCTATAAATCCTTCCTACTCGTGATTTTTTCCCACCTACACTTACAGCGCAGACCAAAATTACGTCATTTTTTTCAGCCTTGGCAGACCGCCTATTTATGCTACCTCTTCCTCTTGTGATCTTGTGGTGAGTGCTTCCCCATCGGTTATCTCTTCGGATACCTTCAATCTTGAGGTTAGTATGTTTTTCTGTTTATTCCCCAATTTTGTGACATTAGGTGACATTTAATTGTAGGCTATGCTTAATCAACTTTGCTCTGGACTTTTAGGCTAGCTCACTACTTAACTTATGGGACTTGTAAATGTTTTCACCCTGCGCCATAACTCTGCAGCAGATTTGTGTTTACAGTACCTCTTTGTCCACATGGTAAATGTTTCAAAATCCGTGAGATCTTTCGAACTTTTTAAAAATGTTTTTGTTTTATTTAAAATGACACGGAAGCCTGAAGGCGGAAAGTCTGTTAATTTTTAAAAATGTAAAATGATGGTGAAGCCTTTCACACGTAATACGCGTGGCCAAGATGCAGATCGCTGCATTGCCCGCACATACTTTAAATGCGTCCAAGCCTAAACCTCGCTGGGTGACATAAATTGTAAACAGGAACATGTGTGCAGAATATGTACTGGAAACCCCAAAGTCAAAGTGAGAAAACACCTCAGAAAGTGGTAGAGAATGAGAGAGCAAAGATCCTTCATGATTTCCAGATACAGACGGACAGGATGGTATTGGTGAACCAACCACACATTGTAGTGGTGGATAAAGAACAGAGGAAAGCTGTTGTGGTGGATGTGGCAGAACCAAGAGATGGTAACATCAAGAAGAAGGAACATGAGAAACTGGAGAAATACCAGGAACTCAGAGAAGAACTGGAGAAAGCTTGGAAGGTGAAGGTGACAGTGGTGATCGTGGTCATTGGAGCACTCGGGGCTGTAACCCCCAAACTGGAGGAGTGGCTCCAGCAGATCCCTGGAAAGACCTCCGACATCTCAGTCCAGAACAGAGCAGTGTTAGGAACAGCTAAGATACTGCAGGACCCTCAAGCTCTCAGGTCTCTGGTAGAAGACCCCAGCTTGGGGTGAGGAAACACCATGGAGGGTGAGAGAATTTTAGTTGTGTTTTTTTTTTTTTGTCAAGAAACAGCACCCCTACAGAATTTCTTGGTTTCTCTCCCTCAAAAGTTCTGGTTTAGTCCTTGTGCCTTTAATAGGCTCCTCCCCTTTTTTTTTTTTTACTTAAAAACAGAGGGTCTGAGGTGTGTCAAACTGGTGAAGACCAAAGTAAAGGTTCTGCCTCAGAAAAGCCAGTTCAAAAGTGCTGCAGCTACAATAACAGACAGTTTAATAAAACCGGACAGAAATGAAAGTTAAAGTCGACGGAGTCCAATAGGAATATGGTTTAGTGGAAAGAATCACTGAACTCAAGCAGAAAACGATTCTTCTATGACCTGGTATGATCTCACCACTTTAACAGCTTTGGTGATCACACATCATACACATGTTATTGAACATGTTAAATATTCGTACACATCCACCAGTACTGCCTTACACTGACAACAAGTAATATGTTACTGTACTATCTACTAAAGCCGTTATTCCCAACAATACTCATGGGCTGCAGATACTGACCCGGCACTGATGCGCCTCGGGGTCCTGGTGGACCGTGAAACCCCATGTGTCCTGTGTCTCCTGGAGGACCTGGAACCCCAGGAGCCCCAGGCTCCCCGAAGTCCCCTGAAAGAAAGTAAAGCCTTTTCAGTCAATGAGACTTCACTGGAGGGAACAGCACAAACACGTCATCAATAAGCTGGTCGATCTGTAGATCGCTTTCTACCTATGTGGGTGATGTCCCTGCTCTGGGGGGGTCCTTTTGGGCCTTGATCGCCCTTGATACCCTGAACAAAACAGAAAAACTGTTTTTGGTTTTCCTTGACTGAAGCATCTTCAGAACCTTGGTCTGTGTCAAACTGTTTTAGAGATCATCTAAAACCAGAACCAAGACCACAGCTTCACACCGACCTTTGACCCATCCTGTCCGAACAGGCCTGGCAAACCTCGCTCCCCTTTATGTCCCTGAAAACACAAACAGTCACTGGAACAAAGTCCTTCACTGGAAACCCCAAGAACAAACCAGAACCACAGTCCGTTCTGACCCACCTTGATACCCCCCCCCCCCTTTTGACCGGGCCGACCCATCACACCCTAAAGACAGGAACATGACAGCAGCTGTGATTGGATCAGATCAATGCTGATTAACCACATCCAGAAGTGTGAGAACTTACTCTGGGCCCTGGAAATCCCACAATTCCTGTCTCTCCTTTGATCCCAGGAATGGCATCTAGGCCCTGAAATCAGAAAAACCTGGATCGTCTTTACTTCTGCAGACAGATCTCTGGAAGTAAAGAGTTCCAAAAAAGAAAATTCTTATCTTACCGGTGCTCCCTGCACTCCAGCTGCTCCTTTGACCCCAGGAGGCCCCTGAAAACACAGGAGGTTCAAAACTGGAGCATGACCAGAAGCACCTTCAGACAGACGGACATCCAACAGATCCAGGGCCACACGGCCGAGAATGACATTCTCAAGACAATAACAGCGGGACCACTCTGAGAGGACATGCAGTTCCTGGTTTGGATACCTTTCTGATCTCGCATCAACATCAAATACTTCTCAAACCTGAGATCACACAGGATCAACCGATGTTCCACCAATAACTGTCGATTTAACCAAACCAATCAATCAATGTAAAACAACCAGATCAAAGCAGTCATTTCTACAGATCCGTTTGGACACTCAAAACCAGCTCGAGCCTCACCTGATCCCCTTTGATGTATCGGTCCTCTGGGGGGTCGACATATTCGAAGGGCCCCGGGGGCCCCTCCTGGCCCTGATCTCCCTGTGGACAACATACAGCACTGTGGTGGTAAGAGGTACAAGAAGGTACAGACGATGTGGTTGGTTGGGTCCAACAGTGTTTGATGGATGGTTTACTTCTGTAACAGAAGTACTGTACCGTTACACTCTGGATGATTCTCATTACTCTACAGCAGGGGTCTCCAACCCTGTTCCTCGAGGGCTACCGTCCTGCTTGTTTTGCAGCTAACCTTGCTTCAGTAGATGCTAATTAGCTGGATTGAATCAGCGCAGTTTCTGATTGACTGAACACACCTGATCCAGGTGAGCAGCAATTACTGAAGCAGGGTTAGCTGCAAAGCTAGCAGGACGGTAGCCCTTGAGGAACAGGGTTGGAGACCCCTGCTCTGCAGAATCGTTGGTTTTACAGGGAGTGCACTAAACTGATTTAAGTTCATGTAAATGATGAGGGTTCCTCATCTATCCATTTATCTATCTATGCATCCATCCATTATTCCATCCGACCGTCCATTAACGCTGATGATACTCAGCTCTACTTATCTCATATCTCCAACTCTAAAGAAGCTCCAACATGTCTAATAGAATTGAGGACCTGGAGAATGACTAAGTTTGTTGTTATACTCAGATAAAAAAAAATACTTTGTTTCTGTAATTTTAGCTTCTCTTTGTTGCTGTTTGTTAAAATCAGCATTTTAAATGTATTTACTAATGTTAAATCTTTATATGTCAAAGATCTATCTCCTATAAAAAACTTCACAATTCCATATTTTTCCAAACAGAATACAGAATTCCTGTTTTCTCAACTTATTCATTTAGAAAATAAACAAGTTTTGAGTGTCTAAAATTTTCAACAGATTTTGCTTAAAATGATCTTTTGAATTTAAAAGACAAACAGCTGTTACACATCGGAGTAGGCGGGGCCATAGCAAAGAGGGCAGTACCTCGTCTCCTTTCGGTCCGGGAACAGCTCGACCGTTTTCTCCCTGCAACACAAAGACGTTTTTTCCTGAGAAGTTCACAACATCTGCTATCAAAAACCAATCAGTGGACGATTCTGTGGTGGCAACAATGCAACCGCGACAATGCAACCGCAACAATGCTACAAACCCAAACCAGAAACTAGAAGCCAGGTCATTCAGAGTGGAAAGTGTTGATTTGCTCGTTCGGTTTTCTTTTCTCTCATTTCTCCTTGGGTTTTGTCGGTGTAAGAAACAACTGGTGAATCGCGTCTCTCAATTTTTTCTGCACTCTCGACTGTCTATGAGACTCCCGATGACACGATCAACTCCAGGAGGAATTTGAGACTCGGTTAGACTCTGGTTCTGATGGAGATCTAATTTCTCAAGCCATGCTGAAAAAACTTACCATACCTGTCGATCATTACAGTTTTTCTCACTTGCTTTGGTGCGTGTCTCACAACAGAATTAAATTTTGCACAACAGTTAGTGCAACCTCCACAACAATGAGTCTTTTGGTCACAGCCCAGTGGCAGTTTCATGTTCATTTCATCTAATAGCATATTCTTTTGGACTCAAAGCAATTGATTAAGTGAACATCTCTGCAAAATGATCTCTTTTGACTTGCTTTCGATTAATATTAACTTGTTTTTATCGTGTCTGTCAAAATGAACCATACATGTACAGACTGAACAGTCATTGTTTATTTAAATAATAATTCATGTCATTGCATGGGTCATTGCACACAAACTTGCTGAACATGTCAAACTTTTTGTATGTTCATTTTGAAAATATTTTGATTGGGTTTCAATGAATAATCAAACCTTTTAATTTGATTGTTCAAAGATGCTGGATTCATATCTTTTTATTCTGACAACACTGACACTTTCATTGACATTAAAACTTGCTTTTGAAGATCAAATTATCCATTGTGATTAAGGAACTTTCTTTTGAAACATGAAATACCCATTTTGAGCTGCTGACTTGCTTTTGATCACTTAACTTTGCATTCTGAGAAAGTGATTCGCTTTTACAGGTTTGCACTAATTGTTTTGAGAAATGCCTTAGCAACGGGGCAAACTTTAATACTGTTGTGAGAAATGCACCAAAGCCACTGAGAAAAATTGTTAATCCAGTCTTACATGTAAATACCAACAATGGCTCCCTGATTCATGAGATCCCTGCTTGCACTGTGCCTGCTAAAGTGTAATCACACTGAACTTATGGATTTCTATGTTGTTGCTACTTTGACTCTTCCTGTTATTTTAGACACTCCATGGATGTGCCGACACACTCCTTGGATCTCAGGAGTGTTGTCCTGGAGTTCTTTTCATTCAAGGGGGACAGTCATGGTGCAGTGGTAGGGCGGTCGACCTTTTACCAGAGGATTGCGGGTTCGATTCCCACCTTGCCCGCCCATGTGTCAAAGTGTCTTTGGGCAAAACACCAAACCCCACATTGCCTCTGGTGGAAGGCTGGCACCAGTGTTTGGCAGTGGAGCCGCCATCAGTGTGTGAATTGGACTGTGACTGTAAAGTGCTTTGGGCCTTTAATGAAGGTAGAAAAGTGCTATAAAAGTAAACACCATTTACCTTCTAATGAACTGTCTGAATGCAGCTGCCATGCAGGTTGACTGGATCAGCCCGCCTTGTGGTAGAGTGTCTGCGATGAGACTAGAAGGTCTAGAATTCAGACCAAGTCATCTCAAACACTCTAAAAAGGCATTACACCTAGCATTAAGAGGTTAAACCACCAAATGGTTCCAGAGCATAGCTGTGTCTGCAGCTCACTGCCTCCCTACAGGCAATGGGTTAGGACAGTTAACCTGTTATGTGCTGTGCTGATTGTTTATTTCTCTTTTACCCCCTTTTTGTCCTCAGTAGTCTTATTCTGCTTGGTTTTGTTATTTTAGTTTGGGGTTGGCCTTGGTAGTCTTGATTTGTGGGTTTTGTTTCTTTTGAATCGTTTAGATTTGGTTGGGTAGCATTAGCAGGAAGCTGCTGACTCCAACCATCGGCGTGGGTGGGTCAGCTGTTCCCCTGACTTATTTTATGTTTACCCAAGGTTCCAATCCCTTTTTTTTTGTCTGTGTTTGAAGCAGCACTGTCATCTTGACAGATGAGATTAGACATGAATCACCATGGACTATGATGTTTACAGTAGATATTGTGATTTGTAGTGAGAGCAGAGAACAGTTGGAGAAGAAGCTAGAGAGGTGGAGGTTTGCCCTGGAAAGTAGAGGAATGACAACAGAGTACATGTGTGTGAATGACAGGGACCCAAGTGGAAGAGTGAGGTTACAGGGAGAAGAGATAAAGAAGGTGGAGGATTTGAAGTATTTAGGGTCAACAGTCCAGAGGAATGGAGAGTGTGGAAAATCTTTCGCCAAGTTGCACCTGGTGTTTTTTAATGATTTGTCAATAATGGTCTGAAAGGTACGATGAATAAGTTTGGTTTTGTTTGTCTTGATGACATCCTGATCTTTTCTCTAGACTCAGAAACTCATGTGCAGCATGTCAGAGCCATCCTGCATTGTCTCCAGGAGAGCCAGCTCTATTGTAAGGCTGACAAATGTGAGTTCCACACAACAAAAACTAATTTTATTTTTTTGGTCATGTGATCACTCCAGGGTCTGTGCAGATGGACAGTGCCAAGATCCAGGCTGTTCTAGACTTGCTTGTTCTTACTGGGTGCAAATAACTCAAACGTTTCCTCGGTTTGCCAATGTTTCTAGACACTTTCTCAGGGGCTTCAGTGGCACGGCTGCACTTCTTCACAAGCTGACCTCAGCTAGGAAGCGTTTTGTCTGGGATGAGGGGGCAGCAAAGCCTTCTCTGAACTTAAAAGACGTTTCTCTTCAGCTCCTTTTCTGGTCCAGCCAGACACCTCCAAACGGTTCATTGTGGAGGTGGATGAGTCTGACACTGGGGTATGGGCTGTGTTGTCACTGTGTTACTTTCTCCCGCAAACTCACTCCTGTGGAAAGAATTTGTGACATCGGGAATGAGAGCTCCAGGAGGTCAAGGTAGCTCTCTGGGAATTGCAGCATTGGTTGGCGGTCAAAGCTTCTGTGTCTGATGTCTCTGCCGTTCCTTCTTGTTGTCCTCCGGGCCGGTTGTTTGTTCCTTTAAGTCTCCGTCCCCAGGTGCTGAAATGGGGGCATTCAGCACTCAGGCTGCCTTCTTAGTTCCTCACTGCTTTTATTGGCTCACTATGGCTTCCTACATGAAGGCCTTTGTAACCTCCTGTCCAGTGTGTGCTAGTGTTAAAGTTCCAGGTATCCGTCCAGCCAAACTCCTACAGCCTCCTGTGCTTTCCAGACCTTGATCTCATACCACTATGGACTTTATCCCCCTACTTCCCAGATCCACAAATAAAATTGTTATTTTGACAATTGTGGACAGATTGTTAAAGCTGGTTCATGCTGTACATTTATTAAAACTTCAATCTTTCAAAGAACTAGCTGTAGTTGTTGCTCTGCATGTGCTCCATGACATGGTCTCCCTGAGAATATTATCACTGACCGGGAACCTCAGTTTATGTACTTATGTTTCTTCTAAATACAACATTACTACAGCCCTGCTTGTGATTCTTCCTGGATCTGGATTCTAACCTCCTTGCCTGACTGCGACAGTTAAGAGCTGAATTTGTGTTTTAAACAGCAGTAAAGGTCTGAATACTTACAGGTGGACCTCTGGGACCCGGCATACCAGGATCACCCTACACAACCAGAAGCACATACGATCAACCAAAAACTGCACCAATTTCCATGGCTGCCATGGCACCTGCCTCCACAAGCTGCAACAAAATGCTTAGATAATTTTCTAACACAGTTAGCTGTCATGGTAACATCATGTCTCATAACCTGTGCTGGTTTGAGAAAACCTCAAGTTGGACTGAATGCAAACTTTCAGTTTTTGTAACATTTGATGTAAATAGAGTTTGTAAACATTTGTCTTTTTCATCACAGTTTTGTGGCTGCAGATCAGAAAAACAAAAACTTTTCTGGAATGAACATCAGTCATTTTAGGATAATGCATCACCAGAGGAGATGAGCACCTTTTGATGGTTTTTGTGTTGCCTGCAGTAATTAATACATTAGTTCAGGTTCCAGTACCACGTAGGATCAAATATGTCAAGGATGTTTGGGTTTGTTGGAGCTTACAATGTTCCCATTCTTTCCGGCAGGACCAGAAAGACCTGGAGGACCCAGAAGACCTGGCTTACCCTGCAGACAGACAGAAGGCTGAAGAAGAACCAGAACAAAGACTTTCTCCAAGCAAACCCAAAACTTAATCTCCGTTCCTCTGTTGGTCTGTGCCTCCTCACCTGGATTCCAGGCAGTCCAGGTGGCCCAGCATCTCCCTGATGGACACACACACTCAGGTTAGTTCTTCTGAAACTTGCTGCTCTGAACCTCACAGAACTCATGAACTTACTGGTGCTCCTGGGTGCTGGAAGAAGAAGACTGCAGAACCTCCTGCATACCCCTTTGGTCCTGGTAAACCCTACAGAGTAAAGTCAAGTTACCGTGGAGATGGTATGAAACAAGACCACCTGTCCTCCTTGAGATGCTGCAGATGAATGAAGATCAAGTGCCCTAAAGCTGAATTAAAGGCTGTCTCCACAGAAGATCACTTCATGGATTTAAAGCAAAAAATCTGACTGATGAATCACACACCTCCACGTAAAAATATATTTACCCATTCTCCATCTGTCCCTTGTGGTCCTGGAAGCCCAGGTAGTCCTTTGACCCCTCTAGTTCCATTACATCCATCTTGACCGGGGAGACCTGGACCTCCAGCAGGTCCTGGATGACCCTTAGCAGAAAAAAGTTAACCAACACTAATTTTCTGATAGACCAATCAAAGTGGTCAAGTAGCTGAAAGAGGTGGAGCTTCCTACCTACCTCTATTCCATCTAAACCCGGAAAACCTTTCATGCCCTCGATCCCCTAAGACAAGAAGCAGATCATTTGGTGTCTGGCCATGGTTATCCACACAAAGTTACCAAACCAGCATGCAGGACCCAGGATCATCTGATAACAGAACTTCAAGCGTTATTTTGGGTTCTCTGTCATTCCCTATGTGTATTTCTTTGTTAGAGCAGAAGCTGGGTGGAGAACTCTGTGTTTGTGGCTTGATATTCCTCTACAAGCCACGCCTCCTTCACACCTGCAGCTACGTCTCTCATCAGTGGTGTATGACGGTTGGTTTCTGTTGAACTTCCTTTTGGATTCCTTCAGAAGTCAGAACATTCTGTTTTTCCTTCTGCTCAGCTCTGTACTGGATTTTGAAGAACTTACAACATGGCCTTTGGGTCCAAGGGGTCCTGCTTCCCCCTCATCTCCTTTCTGTCCTTTTGGTCCTGGAGGTCCCTGAGGGCCCAAGGCACCTGGCGGCCCCCGAGGGCCTTGCTGACCCAGAATACCTGGAGCTCCCTGCAGACCACAATGATTGTAAAAACAATAGCATGTCGATAGAACCTGGAATAACAGAATGGTCCTGCAGGATCAATAAATCCACATAAAAACCTGTAGGGACTTGATAAAACCTGACCAGACAGACCCTAAAGACAGAATTCAAGCATGAGATAAACATGAGCCTTTTAGAACTTTTCAAAACCAAATCTAATAAGATCTGGGTCCATAAAAAGCAAGAGAAGGAGAATATGAGTAAAGTTTCATGTTCTGGTGAAAAATCATTTAGACTCAAAAAAATTGATCACATCAGAGAGTAGAACATTTATTTAGACTTTTACGTTCAGTCATATTTTTGTTCTACGGGACAGCTATGGTTCAGAAGTGGAGTGGTGAACCTCAAATTGAAAGATTGCAGGTTCAGTTTCTGCTCTCTGCACCCATGCGTTGAAGTGTCCTTGGCAAGACACTGAACCCCACATTGCTCCTGGCACCGTCTCCGTACATCATAAGTGTGTGTAACTTCTATTATCATTCCGAATACTTCATGATGCACTGACCACACTCACAACAATGGTACATTCCATTTTCATGACAGCCCTTGAGGTGGCTGTAGAAGCCTTAAGGCAAAACACAGCCGTGCTCCCCTTAGGATGCAGTCGCTCTTCTCTACGATCCTTCATGGGCCCAGGAGACTTAAAAACCCGCAGAGCCTGTAGGGGGTCACCCCCCCCTACAAGTGTATGCACCTAAAGCTTAAAACGTTTCAGCACAAACCCAACCAACAAACTCAGACAAGACCAAAGAAAAGATCAATCAATCAATCAATCAATCAATTTATTGTTTATATAGCACTTATAAAAGCCGAAGCAGCCAAAGTGCTGAACATAAAGTCAAATAAACATCAAATCATAATGCAATACAATAAAAGAATTAATAAAAGCAATAAGACATTAAAAGAAATAAAACAATAACAATAAAATGAAACAAAACAAAACGGGCTGGCCCCCTAAACCTGCTCACTGGAGTTAAAAGCCTGATTAAAAAGATGTTTTTAAAAGTGACTTGAAGTCACTGACGGATCTGACAAACCTCACTGAAAGGGGGGGTGCATTCCAGAGTTTAGGAGAGGCTACTAAAAAGGCTCTGTCACCCCGAGTCACAAGTCGAGTCCTGGGAAGTATTAAAAGCATTTGATCTTCAGATCTTAGGACTCGACGTGGACAATAAAAATGTAAAAGTTCAGGAAGATATTGAGGTGTCAGACCTTTCAAACATTCAAAAACCAAAAATAGGATCTTAAAAACAATTCTAAAAGACAGAGGCAGCCAGTGAAGAAAGTTTTGTATAGGAGTGATGTGCTCACACCGTCTGGTCCCCGTGAGCAGGCGGGCAGCTGAATTTTGGACCAGCTGGAGACGGTGGAGCAGACTGGTCTATACCACTGAAACAAAGAGTTGCAGTGGTCCAGTCTGGAAAAGATTAATGCATGGATCACTTGTTCCAAAGCATGAAGAGGAAGATATGACGTGACTTTGCTGATAAGCCTCAAGCAATAAAAACTAGACTGGACTACTGCACTGACCAGTTTGTCAAATTTACAAAGACTGTCAATGTTTACCCCAAGATTCCTAATAAAAGGAGCATTTGAAGGGTCCAGGGGTCCAACAGCACTACAGCAACCTGTCAGCAGATCAGACTTTACAAACACTAAAACCTCAGTTTTGTTTTCATGAATGCAGAGGAAGTTCTTCTGCATCCAAGATTTTATGTCTGCTAAGCACTTCTGAAGATTGTCGAGACACCAGCACCACCAGATTTTAAGGGAAGGTAAATCTGGATGTCGTCTGCGTTGCAGTGGAATGATACATTGTGTTTCCTGAGAAATGGACCCCAGTGGCAGCAGATAGGGGGAGAATAAAAGCGGGCCTAAAACTGAGCCCTGGGGTACACCATGCTTGAGTGGAGCCTCTGAAGAAGAAAACTGTTAGAGTTGGACTGAAAAACTCCTGCCACATAAATAAGATCTGAACCAACTGAGTGCTGTTCCCTTTACACCAACAGACTGCTCCAGCCAGGATAACAACACACCGTGATCCACTGTGTCAAAGGCAGCAGTGAGATCTAAAGGAATTAAAACAGCAGAGGACCCAGAACCAACAGCTAAAAGCAGGTCCTCAAAGCAGATCCTACATGGATCCTGTGCTCAGGAATTGCAGTTTTTGTACCTGGACTTTGGTAAAAGTCTTGAAGTTGAGTCAGTCAGTCATCAAGAACCTGAGATCTCCATCAGCTGTTAGAACTGAAGAAAATACTCAGGTGATCAGAGTAACATCTTTAGATCAACTTTTGGATTCCAGATGATCTGAAGAACAAAATCGATGAGCTTACACCTCTTCTTTACAAAGAAAAACTCAGTGGAAGCGGGGGACGTGGATGGTCGAATGAAGCCCTTTGTGAGCTCCCCTTGAATGTACACCTGCATGGCGTGGGTCTCGGGTATAGACAAAGGGAACCCTCGTTCTCTGGCAGGAGTGGCACCTGGCAGCAGGTCTATGGCACAGACATAGGGCCTATGTGGAGGAAGTCGTGTCTTATGTTGCTTGTTAAAAGCTTCTTGCAGGTCCCAGTATTGGGGAGGCAGAGAGTCTTGTGTGGAGGCCACATCGCACATAGTGATGTTGATCTGACTGTGCCGAAGATTACTGACTAGGTTGATCTGAGGGGTGGCTGTCTGGAGCTGTCTGGAGATGTGAAGGTGAGTTCTTTCGACGACCAGATGATTGTAGGATTGTGGATCTCAAGCCAAGGGAGGCCCCAGATTATGGCACATTGCAGAGTCTAATCCATTGAACCAGTGTTGTTTCGCGTCTAAACCATTTACTTTTCATTGAAACTGGCCGTCTCCGCCGCGCGAATTGTGTTTGGTGTGTGAGCACCTTTAGAATCCAGATTACTTCAGGTATTTAAAATCCAGATCATTAAAATCCACACGATTCCAGATTGTTTGAATTCATGGGATTCAGATCAAGACACCAAATGATCTTGATTGTCTTGAAGTTGAGTCATGGCAGCTGGACTTAAATCTTCTTTTGCTGCTCATACCAGTGCCTTCATCAGTCTGGGCAGTGCGGGATCAGTCCTAAGCAAATGTGGTGTGAGTCCTGACGGTCTGTTTTGCTTATCCCAGGTGGGAGAGGGTTCCACAATTTGGAGGCTTGGAAGCTGAAAGCTCTGCCAATAGAAAATATTCATTTATTCATTCGTTTTTTAAACTGTTTTGTCCCTTTTGGGGTCACGGGGCTGCCAGAGCCTAACCAGGCTACTCATGGGTGAAGGCAGGGGACACTCCTGGACAGGTCGGCAGTTTGTCACAGGGCCACAATCACACACCCTCACATCCACACCTAGGGACAATTTAGAGACCAATGAACCTATGAATCATGTTTTCAAATGGTGGGAGGAAGCCGGAGTCCCCGGAGAAAACCCACGCATGCACGGAGAGAACATGCAAACTCCACACAGAAAGGTCCCCTATTGGTGACACTGTTTCAAGTCCCCCAGCGGGGACTTGAACCGGGAACCTTCTTGCTGTGAGGAAAGAGTGCTAACCACTGCACCACCGTGCAACCCATAATAAAATAGAAAACAGATTGTTGAAAATGGATCAGAAGATGTTCGGAGTGGGACCTCAACGGAATGCAGTTCAGGTGTAAGCCAAGGGACCCATTTTATGAAACATACTGATTTGTCACTGTGGTCAACAAGTTCACCAGGGGATGACTAATGGTCCACGAAACCAGCATGAGCAGGGTGGGCCCTGGTAGTAGGCGACCTAGGACAGCCTTAGGAATGCCTGGACAGGATAACAGAGGGAACATTTGTTAAAAGACAAGCATGTTAACAACTATGATCACTGTCTTGAAGTTGAATCATGACATCTGGACTCTAAACCTTCTTGAAGCATTTCATCTGACTGGTTTCATCAGTCTGAGAGGTTCTGGGATCAAGCCTCACATGAACCTCCAGGTGGGTCTTCCACATTCCTGGAATTAGATGGCTTTATTTAAAAAAACCACAGTGAAAAGCACAAGTACTCTCCTGTTTACTATTCTGCTCTTTCATTCTTCCCAATGACCAAAAGTCCTGCAGGACCACATCCTACCACCCTGTGATGGAGCCAGGAGGAAGGCGGTTCCTCTTGTTTTCCCCTTAATGAGACCATCCAACTACAGGAAAGATGACTCACCTGGGGGGCATTTGTGGGACTTGAACCCTGCACCCCTCAGGCCGATTAAACCATTTGGATGAATGGTGAAACGTTTCAAAGAAAGAGGATTTGAAGTCCAGATGCCATGACTCAACTGTCACTTGGATGATCACAATGATCACAGAACACGTGTTTAAGGAAAACAACAGACAAATTAAACATGTATGAGGAGGAAGATGGAAAACGATGAGGGTGTCCTGAGACGGAGAGAGAGCGGGTGGAGCCAAAAATGACAGAGGCGGGGCTCAGAGTCAGGTTAATAAACAGGAAGGATCCATAAAGAACAATTTTGCTCCAGATGAAATCAGGACCAACTGCAGACCAGCAGAACCCATGTTGGTTCTGTCAGGAAGACCTTGTAGATTCCAGCAGATCAAACCAGATTAAACTGCAATTTACAGTCTGAAAAAGCCAGTAAGAACCATAGAAGATTCTGTTGTAGATCCAGTTGTTTGCTCTTCAAACCGACCCAGACCAAAGAAAACATGAAGGAACCTCATGAAACCGTCAACCTGAAGATGCTCGAACACGTGACCCACAGATTCTCCTTCAAACGGACTTGTTCTGTTGACAAAAACTCCTGTTCTGAAAAGAGACAGAAGCTGATAATGACCGCTAGAGGGCAGCGCATCACCACACTTACAAACAACAATGGCTGTTCAGACAAATGAAGCAACAGCAGAAAACAAACCGATTCCCGAGACAAGCTAACATGAAGGAGCTGTAGACACGGCCCATCTGAAGAAAAGTCATCAAGTTCACGAGACGCTGCTCATTAAACCACTGCTGCTGCATAAATAACAGCAACATCATAGAGCAACTTGGCTTTGAAAAATCAGAAAAATCTCAGAGGAAATGAGGCGTTTTAGAAAAAAACCCGCTGAATGTCACAACATGTTCAGACTGAACAACACGAGCAGACTGAGCAGACCAGCTGAAGTCTGAAAAATGCTGGATCTAGATCTACAGATTCTGCTTCCTGCTGATGCTTCATGTCCTTAAAAACACACTGGATGCTCAGAAATGACCCCCAACATGAAACCGTTGCTTTATTCTTCACATTCTAACTTCTGACGACGATGATGAAACAGTTTCCTCACTTCTCCGGCTGTTTTGGCCGTTGGAACTGGAATACATCCATCGACTGTCTATGAGAGCTGGCTTACACCTGTATCTCATGATGTCTCAGAGTGCATTCAGAACAGAAAAGTCTGTTGGTGCGGACCCAGTCTGCTTAATTTGGTCCAGATCAAGTCCTGAACCTTGCATTTGGTCTATTCTTACTTCTGTGAACCGGACATTTCTGTTCTGAATCAAAGCTTGTAAACAAAGCCACGTGACTGATGATCTCTTCAGTCATTGGCCAGGGTTTACGAGGGCGGGGCAAAGCAACAAAGTGAAGAATTATGGATGTCCTGCGCTTTGCAATCCTTCACTGATTTAAACTTTCGATTTCACTGATCAGTTTTGAACGTCTGTATCAACGTCAGGTACGACACTTCTTACTGCTGCTTTGGTACGGCAGAGGCATGCTGCAAGGCGGTTACTGAGGAGATGACGGCTAAGAAGGTGCACTGATTTATGACGTATAGATTGGCTGGAAAACAATGAAAAGCAATGTGTACTACAGTAAAAGTTGTTTTAATGAGCCAGCATGCATGCCGCCACATTTTTCAGTGAGTTGCTGTGTCACATTGTTGTTCCACGTTTGTACACTAATGCCCGGCCCGTTTTGGTCCACTTATTCCATTCGGAGCTCAGAGCCTATTCAGACTGACAAAACTCAGAGCGAACCAAAGCTCATTTCCAAAGTTGGAAATGAACCGAGACCACCTCAAACGATGGTCTGAGAGCATTCAGAGGGTGCATTCAGACTGAAACTTTGTTCCAGATTATTGGGGGAAACGAACTAAACGTGTCCAGTCTGAATACAGCTTTGGTCATCAGCTCTGTCTGGGTTTGACGAAACAGAGGATTTATTCCCAAAGTGTCAGATAAAATATTCCATTCTCAAAAACGTTTGTTCTGGTTCAAAATGAAAATACACAAAGCACACTAAGAAAATCCTGAGTTAATAACAGACCAGAAACACTGCTGTTTTACAGCTGCACACATTACCAAGTGCTTAAAGCGACAGTACACAATTTACCTATTAGCTCTTCTTTTACATGAAGTGTGCTTTTTGACTTAAAATCTAAAAATGTTAATGTTTATTTGTAATGATTTTATTTACTTTTTAACAAAAAACAAAACCAAAGCTAGCTAAAATGCCATTAAACCTGTTGGGATGAATTTACTCTCACATTACACTCCTGCTGCAGAGAAAGCTCCTGATAGGAACATTTAGGTCATGTGACACTGCTACCTGGTACATTTGGAACCAGCTTGTCAGCTTCATGGCTGTTGCCATCTTGGCAGGATATGACATCATCAAAGTTTGACTTTTTTAGAAATGTGTGTAAGACCAACGGACGGGTCCGTAAGTTTGTTCTGAGGATTTGGATGTAATGTTCAGGTGTCAATCAATAGACCACGCCTCATCTTCAAATCAGTTTCCAGATCAACATCCAATCATCCACAGAAGGTTAGAAAGGGTCTTTTTGAGCCAAATGGAGAGCTTCCTGACTTTGGAACAGGAACCGCCTGATGAACTGCACCACACATTTGTTTTCCTAAACCGGCAAAAATCCACTGTGTGTGTGTGTGTTTGTACAGCTGTGGGCAGCAGACAGGCAGATGGGATTGTGGGTTGGCGTCTGTCTTACTGATTTCACAGATGAGTGACTTAACAAAAGCTGAATGGAAAACAGGGATAACAGCTGTCACAGTTCATAACACACACTGACTCACACAGATCACGCACACACGGGGCTGTCGCCTGCGCCGTCCACATGTTTCTGTCGCACAGACAGCGTGGAGCACACGTGATGCTCCACCAGCTGCTGGATCTGACTGATCATCTTCAGGACCAAGAAGTTCCAAAGTAAACTGACAGAAAGGGTCTGACCTGAATCCTATCTGCAGCATCACGTCTGACGCTGCTTTGACAGAATGGAGGGGTCAGCCAGGACCTTCAGACCTCCACCTGTTGTCTGAGGTCTTAAGGGCTAACTACTGAAGTAGACCTTTACGCCATCATCAGCCGTCTCATCCTAGTTTGAGTCATTCAGGTGCAGCCTCTCTCTGATTCTGTAGCTTAAGGACTTCATGTGTGAGGAGTTCTTCAGCTGCTGCTTCCTTATCTGTCTGACTGTCTTCAACAACAAGCGCAGACAATCTCGTTTACAGACATTTGGGTTCGTCAGAGAAGGTGATGACGGTTATCACAGCAGCTTGGTGAAGGACCCAGCAGGGGTCTGAAAGGATTAAGCTCATACTGAGAAAACTGGAGTGTGATGGAAACCTCCCCTCCCAGTCAATCTGCTGGAGGACCTGTGAGGAAGATGGTCGGTTCACACTGACCATCTGAGCAGACCAATCCGGACCATGTTCACAGTCTCTGAATCCCGGCCTTAGGGGCTTCTGTCCTGCTTGATCTCCAGGTATTCCAGTCCCACCACAAAGGACTGGGTTGTTAGGACAGAGTCTGTCCAGGTCTGGATTTGGAAACCTTTGGTTTGCAGGGACAATGCAGGAGATACCTCCTGAGGAGATCCAACAAATGTTCTGCCGGTCTTTCAGGTTTCTGTGTGCTGGGAGGTGGTGCAAGAAAAAGGCCAGCACCTGTCATATGACCAACCAACCGGTTTAGTTCTGATCCTGATGGTTGTCTGCTGGAGACCTTTGATCATCTGTCCTGTTCTGACTGAACCAGCTGTGATAAACATCTGAACCCAGTCGTCCAGGGAGAACCCAGAAGAACCAGAAACACAGGATGGATGTGCTTCTGATCTCTGCTAAAGACCAGAACAGATGGACACAGTCTGAACCTTCATCAGATCAGAGAGGTGAGTCCGTCAGAAACCTGCATCGTCTCTCTGATCTGCTTCATCACACAAGAACATCCAGGTCTGTTCCTGCAGAGCTGCTGCAGTCCAACCCAACGTTCTCAGGTACAAGAACCCTGCAGATGGATCACCACTGCTAACCTGGATGTCTGCAGTCTCTGAGAACGTTGAGCTCATGGTCCTCTACAGAACACAAGGTGTTGCTATGACAACAACTGAGAAGTCAGTTTGTGTTTATTGGTCAGTGTGGGTTTGTTTGTTTGTTCGTTTGTCTGTATGTATGTGTGTCTCTGTGTAAGTGACTAAGAATTTGCTGACCAAGCTAAAGACAAACATCTAATTGAAGACAAACAGATTCTTCTCCGTCCCTCCTCCACACAGCAGCTCCTTACTGAACTCCTGTCACGAACAGGAGCTGAGCTGTGATTGGCGAAGTCTCACCATCTCTCCTTTGGCTGGAAAACACCGACAGGTAGAGCAGTCCCATCCGTTGCATGGCTCCATCTGTTTCACCTGAAAGGACAGAAACATGTGTGACGTCACTGCGAGCCCATCCCAATGTCACTTCACGTCTTTGCCGCAAAGAAACTCTGCGAAGAACCCAGACCAGAGCGGGGAGGGTGCGTACTCTTTGAGTGCCTGCTTGCCTCAGAGAGCCGTGTGGAGAGCTGATCGACTCTACGCTCCATCGCGGTGAAGCCCTCCTCCCCTTATACAGCGGGAGCAGACAGCGCCGGCTCATCTCCACACAGGGAGCGAAGCGGGACGTAGATAGACTCTGTCCGCTTTCTGGGGGTCGGGGAGGAGCTCATGGCGTGACGGAAGAGTTCTGCAGCGAAGGCGCTGCAGGGAAAGTGCTGCCCCGATTCAGCAATGAGAATAGAGAAACTTTAGGGTTGAATGTTTTCAAAACGCAATCTTAGACTTTTCATATTGATTATCAGGCATATCTGTTTAAGAAAGTGGGAAAAATGTCAAGTTTCACCAGAAATTATTTACAGTCAAAGCGGCTGATAAGAAAACTCTGATGACCCAGCATTCCAGCAGCAATTAAACGCATCACTTACGCACGAATCTGGGAGACGAGAAAAGAGTCGTAAATGAGATTTGTGTGAAAATGCAGTTTTGTATGTGCGTAACATGGGATTTTTGTGTAATTTTTAAAGATTTGTGCGTGTATTTAGTCTTAAGCACAAGTTACGCACAAATCAAGAATTACGCACAAATCACCCGGAAAACTTTATTCAGAAGAAACTGCAGGCAGGATTTTATTTGATTTTTTTTATTGTTAATAACGTACAGAAGTTTGCATGGTCTCCTGGTTGATGTGTAGGTTTTCTCTGAAATCTCTGGTTTCCTCCCACAGTCCAAATACATGTTTCATTGATTGATCGCTGACTCTAAATTGTCTCCAGGTCCCGGAACAGACTGCCAACCTGTTCAGAGTAAACCACGCCTTCATCCAATAGTACTTGGGATAGGCTCCAGCAGCCATGTGACCCTGAATGGGATTCAGCTGGTTCAGAGGATGGATGGATGGATGGATGATTTTAACACCATAAAAGTGAAGAAAATCAAAACAAAAAGGAAATAAACATTTTCAAGACTGAATGTTTGAAACATCCATCCATCCATCTTCTTCTTCTCATCCGGACCGGGTCGCGGGGCAGCAGTCTAAGCAAAGATGCCCAGACTTCCCTCTCTCCGGCCACTTCCTCCAGCTCCTCTGGGGGGACCCCGAGGTGTTCCCAGGCCAGCAGAGAGACATAGTCTCTTCAGCGTATCCTGGGTCTTCCCCGAGGCCTCCACCCAGTGGGACATGCTCAGAACACATCTCCAGGGAGGCGTCCAAGAGCCACCTGAACCAGATCCCTGAACCACCTCAACTAGCTCCTCTGGATGTGGAGGAGCAGCGGCTCTACTTCAAGCTCCTCCCGGGTGGCTGGGCTTCTCCCCCAGGAGCGCCCGGCCACCCTACAGAGGAACTCGTTCTTTGGGTCAGGACCATAGGTGACTATTGGAACGTAGACCTACCAGTAAATTGAGAACTTTGCTTTCTGGCTTTGAAAGATCCAAGAGCTTTAAAGACCCACTTCAATATAAATAGTTTTTTGGTATTTTGAACATGTTCTTGTGGCATCTTTTTGATGATGGAGGACATATTTATAAGAATTTAAGATTAAATAGCATTTCTCAGTATTTCTTTGGTATTGCCATTTTTGTTGCACTGCTAATGTTCAGTTGGGGGAGTGTGGGGCTGTAAGCCAGCAAGAGAGAGTAAACAGATGGATGACTGGAAATGGGGTGGGATTACTCTGTGCCTGCAGTCCTGCCTACAACTCAGAGGTGAATTTCTAATAAACTCCTGCTGCTCTGCAGAAACTATGTGCTAGAAAACCACACAGTTTTATAGATTTTTGTAAAACCTGCCTCATCATAATGAAAATCCCACTGGGAACGCTTTGGAAATGGATCAGAAGATGATCGAAGTGGGAATTTAGGGAATTCAAACAGTCCTGTTGCTCCCCAGTGTTCACCTGAATGAGCCTCCTGCGGGTTCTGGCTAAAAGGTCAGACAGGTTCTTCTCTTTCAGACAAAACAGGCGTAGATGCCAAAAAACATCTCTGTTTCTGAGGAAGCAGACAATGTTTTCACGATCACGCGTCATTTCTTTCTTTGAACAAGCAAAAACATCGCACAATCTGATAGATAGGTATCAAAAACATGTGCAGGCACAAGCATGAGCCTCTCCAACATTCTGCAGAGAACAAAGATTATCATAAATCTCAGAGCTCTGGATTCATATTCTAACCAGCTGACTCTGGGGTTCATCTCTCCTGCTTGGATTCAGATCAGTTTCCTCTTCAGATATTTGATCTAAACTTTTGTGGTTCAGTCTTCAACTTTCTGTCTGTTTCTATATGTTTCCACACAGCTTTTCAGAAGAAAGTTTGGGTCCTGCAGGTTCATCTCAGCTTCTGCAGGCCTCAGCCTGCTGATGAGGAGAGGATTGAACACTTCTGGATCGAAGTGGATGAACCCAGCTGACCAGAGAACAGCTGATGGAACCGAGCGTCTACCGTTCAGCTGAAGGTGGACCTTCAGCTGCTGGACCATGAGCACTTTCTCACACACTGCTGTCTTCATCAGTCTGTTATCACCGTGGGAGGTTCTCCTCTGCAGAGGACAATGATGGAGCAACCGGACCAGGTCCAGCTCCTCCCCCATGTCTCTGTTGATCCAGACTCCAAGTTCTCAGCACATTCCAGCAGCGCAGTGAAAACATCACACGAGGGAGTTTGTTCTGCCTCCATAACCCCCACCACCACCAGCGGCTCAACCGTCTCTACTCCCTGACTGGCTGATGATGAAGATGTTCTAAATCAGAATGAATCTGGGAACCTCCCCATGATGGAAAGGTTACAAAAACGACCCCCCTCCCCCGTGTCTGTGATGTTATCTGAAAATGTAAATTCTGATCCAGATCTTCCCAACAGGCAGAGGCAGACAGAGATGAAGACACCATGAGCAGATGAAGGCCTTCAGGCAGCGTCTGGGGGCGCCGCAGCAGAACGCCACCATGAGTCCAGACCTGCACCCCTCCCTTCTCAAAAATGAACACTCCGAAAGATCAATACAGTGTAAAGCTGGTGGAGGGGCTCCCAGCCATCTCCACTGCTTTGTTCGTGTGTACATCATGGGGAGCACCCATGAACTCGATGCAGACGCATGCACAGAGCCTTAGAACTCGTCACTTTAAGAGAAATCCTTCTGAATGAAACATAAGAAGGTTTGCTGTTCTTCAGGTAAACACTCTCCATGTTTCAGACTCATGCAGGACGGTTCCACAGCGGAGGCCGTTGTCATCCCTTCATACAAACGTCTCTGATCCACAATGTGGCATTAAATGCAGGACTTCACTTAATCAAACATCTTCTTTCACGGCGTAAACATTGAAGAATATTTTTTCATTGAACTGGAAATGACGTCAGGTATGAAGGGGTTAAAAAGTCATCATTTGTGTTTTTCTTGGAAAAAACATCTTTATCTTTCAAAGCTGAGGCCCACATGACTTTTTCAACATTTTCTTTTCTCTTTTGAATAACCTACTTTCTGAACAAATGAAAAAGCTGACATGTTTTTTGTCCCTTCAGTCTATCCCTCACTACAGCATAACCCCCCCCTGCACCTGATCTTCAGGTGTGAACCTTGTTGAGGGGCTGTTGGTTACATCTTTACAGGTAACGAAGGGTCTGGATGATGTGTGCTGTTTGGATGATTTGTAGGAGAGACTGAGCTGATGTGAACGTTAGGAGAAGATTGACTTACCCCGGAAGCTGCCGGGGCAGCGCGAAGTAAGACGAGGAGACACCTGGAAGGAAAGACAGACAGACAGGTGAGGTTGTGTGTTGAGAGTGCATCGTGAAGTATTTGTAATGACAACAGAAGTTCCACGCACTGATGACGTACGAGTGATGCTGTCGAACGGTGTCCTTACGCCACACTGTGGTGGTTAGTAAGGTGTGAGTACTGGATCCTTACTGACAGTACACAAATACTGCACACACAGGGTGTGCACGTGATAAATAAGTGCCTGTAGGATGTCCACACAAACTACATTCTGATTGTCTCATTTCTAACAGTCAGGCTGCAGCAAGGAGTGTGCACGTTTCACATGAACAGCACTGTCAGGTTCCTTGTACAGTCTGCAGGACTTGGGGTGTGTGTTCGAATGTGTGTGTGTGTGTGTGTTTGTGTTCGGGTGTGTGTGTGTGTGTTTTTGTGTGTGTTTGTGTTCGGGTGTGTGTGTGTGTGTGTGT
>BSAI01000072.1:955200-987896 GCA_036245035.1 Adrianichthys oophorus | reverse complement strand
TGTGCGGGTGTGTGTGTGTCTATACGACATGCCAGTGTCTCACCTCTTCCCCCTGACTTACTCTTACATGTTGTATAAGTGTTCACTACGACTTGTCGCCTGCAGCATGCACAGAGAAAATCATGACCTTTCTCTCTCTATGAGTCCACTGGGAGGGCTATGACCTTAACATTTCCCGCAGGTCACCTGTGTGTCCCCAACTGGCTTGACCATTCACCACAATGGCCTGTATCCACCCGTGAAGGTAGGTGGACAAAGGCCTCTGAAGGTTGGTCCTTTGGATTAACCTTTTGGAAAGCTGGAGCCGTGTTTAGTTATGTCAGGAACAAACCGTCTGTGCTGCAACATTCAAACGGTTCAATTACCACAAGAAGAAGGAACTGCTGAGGGCAGAGCACGAAGTCTGCTGCATCCTATCCTCTCTGCTCAGTCTGAAGCTCTGTCCACCATACAGTCACGTTGTCCCCACCTCGCTCCAGTCCTCAGCTTGTGGCCGGGCTCCTGTGCCGAGTCGTCCTGCAGAAAGGAAACACTGAGTGAATATTGACGTTTCTCTGCAAGTATCCAGCTGACATTCAGATCAGAGTTCGTCCTCCTCCAAGGCTAAGTGTTGGAGCCGTTTTCATTTTCCGTATCCTGTGATATCTGTCAAACATTAAACATCAATATTGTGCTAACGATAATGCATTCCCGTTGCTCCTCCTCCTTTCAGAAGGTCTCAGGAGTTTCTGCGTTCTTCTGCTTCTCTGAAGTTCAGTCTTTATTCATTGAAGTTGATCGGAGAAGTTCCTCTTGGTTTGAAGCCCTGGTTTCCATGTTCTCTCCTAAATCAGACCCCTCATTCCACGCCAAAGTGACAAAAAGGTCAACTAGACAAAGGAAAGGGTGTAACATTTATTGGGGGTTTGCCCGGGACATTTCATCCGTATCTAGTTTATTTCCTTCATTTGATCCACTTGGTTTCTGCTTCATGTTGTTTGTACTTGGATGTAACGTTTGGTTAGCTGTTTTCTTTGTGTATTTGACAGCTTTGGATCTCAAAGAACTTAAAATGCTTTGCTCTAGACGGGGTCCGGGGTGAGACAAAAGCTCAAGACGTGGAGCCAACGCACTTGCCTGGAAAAAGCCAGATCAGCTGACACCTCTTTCTCATCTCCTGATCCTTAAAAAGTTTGATGCAATTCAATTTGATTTCTATAGCTCAATGTCACATTACAGATGTCTCAATGGGATTCACACTGGTATTCATACAGAAGAACATAAAGTCAGTCATGAAATAGAAACAATAGCTGGTTGCTCAACTAAACTAAACACATTAAACATAACTGCCATCCCCCCCATAGAAAATCATCAGAAGATCTTTAGGAAGCTTGGTTTTCCTCTGTTAGGATTACAGTGGCAAGTTCTCTGTGCTCCACATGAACAGCAGACAGGAAGTATGGTACAGAAAAAGGGGAGGGGCTTAAGGAGGTGAGAATTAACCAGCATTTCAAAATAAAACACAGATTGAATGTGTAACCCTTTAGTGTGTTCAGGATGGAGAAATCCACAAACACATCTTTAAAAAAAAACAATGCAGAGTTTCTGGAGAATCCAGACCTTCAGACTGCAGAACCCCTGAAGTCCTCAACAGGACTGACGTTCATCTCTGCTGCAGTGAGCTTCTGCATCCTCTGCAGCTCTGTTCTCCTTCTGACCCACAGCAGAGGAGCTGCAGTCACGCCCAAACTGACATGTCTCTTTGTCACAATGGGATTACTGAGCCGGTCCTCTGATTACCAGGGGCCCCCGCTGGCTCAGGGGCTCCTGTGTGAAGCTGACCATGTTTGTGTTGGAAAGTAGGTCAGAGTAGATCCAGAAGATCCCAAAGAAACACAACACAAGCTCATGAAAACCCAAGAGGACCACGACCAAGCAAAAACGTCGAGAAAAAATGAGAGAACAAGAACATGTGGTCCTGTCGATGTTCATAAAGCGGTTTTCCAGTTATTAACCATAACCAGCTGATAACCATAACCACATATACGACCATAACCAGTTAAAAGAAGGCTAAATATTTCTTAGGTGTTTGCATAAGAATATCCAGCTTTTCTAAAATGGTTCCTCTGCTGTAGCATTCAATCAGAATTTAAAGGTTCTTCTGATGAAAGATCTTTTCAGAGCAGACGGAAGAACAGTGACAAAGTCTTCATGGAGACATATCAGTTTGTGTTAGACTGACCACAAGCCGGGCTTTCAGACAGGATATGACATCACAGCAAACCCTCCCAAAACGTTTGTTTTGGTTTGTTTCAATGTTAACTTTTGTGATCATGTATTTCATCTGTATCTTAACTAACTTCCTTCCTTCCTTCCTTCCTTCCTTCCTTCCTTCCTTCCTTCCTTCCTTCCTTCCTTCCTTCCATCCATCAATGAAAGTATTTTTCAACCGAAATGCTGAGGAGGGGGGTGAATTTCCAATCAGTTGAATGTAAATCAAACAGACAAACCTCTGCTTTGAGCCAGTTTTTCTCCTCTTCCTTCCCTTTTTGACCTTAAAGCTTTCCTTAAGGGCTTGTTTTGCTGCTTTTTCACCCTTAAAGTTTTAAAGAAGCACTAACAGCAGCAACACCGCCGCCCCCTGCCCCCACAGCTCAAACATGGCAGCTTCAGGGTAGGAGGAGCACTAAACCAGAAAAAGTTATTAATTAGGTAAAACTTTTAAGTTATTTTATTTATGTTTTAAGCTATTATTTTTTTAATTTTAATGTCCAATTGTTATAATCATTTAAAAAATGTCATAAACAAAAATATTGTAAACTTAAAAATAAAAAAAACCTTAGCATAAACATTGCCATTTGGTGCCCCTCCAGCAGATGGCGCCCTAGGCAGTTGCCTATATGGCGCTAATGCTCAGGGCCGACCCTGGTTCACTGACCCTCATCTCCAACTGGAGACTTTAGAACCGAGCAGGTTTGGACTGAGCATGAGCTGCTTCTCACTAACATCAGACTTTGCTCTTTAGGTGAGAAGCTTCTGTTGGAGGTTCTGCGATCACACACATGTGGAATCAAACACTCTTCAGAGACATGTAATCCGACTGTTGTTCCCACATGTTTGGAGCATGTTCACTGTCTTCATGGCTGGATCCGAAACTCCATCATCTCCCTCAGGTGTCCCCCCTCTCCAGGACTCTTCAGTTCTCCTCCTTTAGAACCTCCAAAGCCTCACTCCCTTCTTCATCAGTGCCCATTCAGTCTGACGTCACCACCCTCAGGTGGTCAGTACGCGACAAGGCCCACCCACAAGTCTTACCTGAAGGTCTCGCGGTCAGTCTAGAGGCTCACGCAGGTTCATGTCGGTTCCCAGCAGGAAAGTGGAGCCAGCCGCGGGATCGCAGCCGCGCGCGGTTTGCTTTGGAGTTGTGTGATTGGAAGCGGAAGCAAGCAAGCCCCGCCCACAGCCTGACAGATCCAGTCGCTTTTCATTTGAGTCTTCCTGCTCATACGCAGGTGCACAGATGCAGGTGAAGATCTTTCTGCTGCTCCTCTTCCTCACTGCGGGATCCTGCAAGAGGGTGAGTTCAAGGACCCGAGAATCCACCCAAATGCTGTCTGTCTTTATGATGGAAGCCGAAAGCAAAACGTGTTTTATTGGAGTTTAGAAATACAATCTGCAGCTTTTAGCCAGTAACCCGGGAGACGAGGATGATGCGTCATGAACGTTTCTCCTGACGAGTATTTGTTCATCAGAGAAGTCCGTGAACGCATCATCACACCTGCAGCAGACATGGTGCTGTTCATCTGTTCACCTGTGAGGTTCACCTGCATTAGGGAGGTTTTGTGATGGCAAACAGCTGTTGAAGAGACCTCCCACAGCACACCTTGAGGTGGGCTGAGCTCTCAGCTCTCAGCTCTTCAGGTTGCACTTTCACTCTTCAGGGTTAAGTTAACATGAGTCTGATTTGTTTCATGTTTACCTTCAACTGTTTGGAGGAAAAGATTTGGGGAAACGATGACAAACTTTGGACTCCAAAGCTGAGTGGTTTAATCAGAACTGTGTTCAGGTTTCGGGTCAGAACCATGTGCTTATGATAATGCTGGTTTATGCTTTTAGACATTGAAAAGGTGACATCATTGAGACGTTTAAGGAAAACAGATTCATCAGTTTTTATGTCACTGTTTCAGTTTTCTTCAGAAGGAAGTGACATCATGAGCTGAAGGCTCCATCTCAGCTGTGTAATGATTAGAAAGACGGGAATTTCTGCTCTTCCAGAGTTTCCAGAAGCTCTGACTGAAGCTGCTGCTGTCTTTGAAGAGAAACTTCTGTCTGAAACAGAAGCTGATACAAGATATTTGCTGAAAAAGATTTTGAAGAAGATGTTGGTGAAGTTTAATACCCCGTCTGTCCGTCTTCCTTCCTGTCTGTGGGGACAGATGGACAGCCGGGGGGGGTTGTGTGTTTCTTTAGCCTCTGGTCCTCCTCTACTGTGAAAACACGCTCAGTCTCTGACATTGACTTTCATTCTTGTGTCTCATGAACCCGAAAGCAGCCTGTCACTGGAGGCCTGCAGTTCTCATAGGGATGGGGGGCCTTTGAACTCATGCCCCCATTGTGGTTGGCTGCAGATTCAAACTTTTGACCAGAAAACTTGTTCAAAGCTAGATTTACCAGACCTGCGGCTGTGATGTCACAGGTCAAAGGTCAGGCTTTAATGGTGTTTGGAGCACGCTTCAGCGTCTCCATCAGAAGGTGAAGGCGGTCGAGTGTGGTTCCTTAACTCACACTGGTGCAAAGCGAGCACAGACCTTTCTCCTCCTTCAGTTGGACTTCATGAGCAGCAGCTGAAGAGACTCAACCACAGGCGTCTGCACGCTGAAGCAGAAGCAAGCCAAGTGTGACCCTAAAATTGTTCAAATTCCACCTTAAAATCAGATTTCTGATAAGAATGAAATCCTGAATGAAAGCCTTCAGATGGCGTTCACGTCATCAGTCTGAAGAGCTGATAAATCAGAGCAGGACAGAGGATAAGATAAGATCAGTCTGGGTTTTACACTCACAGTGAGACAAAAGCATCTAAAGCAAACACGTTCAGGCAGAACTCCACCAACATGAGGTTACAAGCAACACCAAAGAGGCCTTAAGAGCAACAAGGATGGAGACGGACCAGGATTCCCACAGCCTGGTGGGAGGAGAGCTGCAGCTGCAGCTGCTCCTCCTCAGAGCTCCACCATGGAAGCTGGAAACATCAGACATGTCACCTTGAAACTGATGTTTCGCCAAAAGTCAACTCTTCAAACATCATGCAGTCCACCAGTCCTCAGAAAACGGTCGTCTGTCTTATCTTTGATTTTGCGTTCTCAAGTTTCTGTTTTGTGTTATAGTTGTGCCACTAAACAGCCAATCACAGACCCTGGTCTAGACCAGGGATGTCATCCCGCGGCTCCGGAAGCGCATGCGACTCTTCATCCTGATGTTGCGACTCTTTCATTCTTTTTATTGCACAGATTTAATCCTCACATTCACCACAGCAGCAGCTGGTGCATTCAGGGGCTGCATGGAATTTCCGCGCTTATTTGCCTTCATGAAGAGTTGCTGCATTTAAGTGCACTCTGGGAATTTCTAGCATTTTTTTAAAGGTTGTTGACCCCTGTTCTGGATTCTATCCAATCAAGTGTCTCTGCCTCCCATGGATGGTGCTTGGAGGCAGTAACAGACTTTTATCGGTTCTGTTGGACCGGGATTCTGCAGTCTTCAGCCATTCTGGCCTGTTTCTCTTTGAGCAGAAAAGCCCAAATATCCAACAGGGTTCTGTATTTATTGGTGCTAGTGTAGAGACCAGTGTGTTTAAAATATCCGCAGCACATGCACACTCACATCCACACCTAGGGACAATTTAGAGACCAATGAACCTATAAAACATGCTTTTTGTGTCCCTGGAGAAAACCCACATATGCACGGGGAGAACATGCAAAATATATATAGTGAGGAAAGTTGGATGCTGTTACCATGACAACCAATCAAAAAAGTTTCCTTTGATGCTGGAGAAGAAGGAAAACCTGCTTCTGCCATCTGAGCCTCATGATGCTTCACACAGTGAATCACGGCTGCTGGTTTCATGACAGGTTGCCATGGCAACCTCAATGACGATGTTTTTGACTGAAAAAAACTCTCATACTTTTGTTCAAATCCGAAAGACCCCAACCTTTTCCAGGTCAGACTTGATCTTCAGCTGACTAATGGTGGTTGATCAGATGTTTGAACGTCTGACCCTTTGAGCAGACGGACTGCTCGAAGCAGCTGTTTGTCTGACTACAAGATCCTGAACGGAGCAGTAAGTCTTTTTTTGTGTCTCTGCAGGTGTGCGTCTGCACTTCGAAGTCTGACTGTCAGTGTCATGGAGTCAAAGGCCAGAAGGTGAGATGTCTGCAGAAACTCCTCCATGCAGGCTCATGATGAAAAGCTGAAACCAGCTCTAGACCAGACCAGAATCAACCCTCGATTTCATAAAGCAAAAAAACTGCCCTTACCCCGGCAGCACAGCATAGGATGGGGGTGGGGGGGGGGGGGGGGGGGGGGGGGGGTGCTGTCTTCAGGGAGACAGTTTTTTTTATCTCGACAGGTGAGATTGTTCCTCTTTTGTCCTGACGGGTTCTCAGGTCAGGTTGGAACCTGAACTTGTTCGTTTAAAACGATAACATCAGAACGCTCCAAAAGGCTCGTTATGGGTCACCTGCTGGGGGTGGAGCTTCTCAGACCACCCAGCTGGGAGCTGGGGAGTTCAGAAAAGGCAGACATGTGACCTCAGATGAGCATCAAACCAATGTCTGCTTCTGAACCAACAAGCATCTGAGATTAGCTGTCTGCTGCCCCTTGTGGACTGGAGCTGATATGAACTGTTGTTCTGCACAGGGAGAGCCTGGTTACCCAGGATTCCCTGGACTGCCTGGAAGAACTGGTCACCCTGGGAATGAGGGTGATGAAGGACTTCCTGGAGAAAAGGTGAGAAACTCCAAAGGCTTTGTTAGCATTTATTTGGTCACTTGTCTTTTGCATGTGAGGCGTGGTGTGACATCATGAAAACGTTTATTGGGATTTGAAGAAGCAGCAGAAAAGAAGGTGCAGGTTTGTGAGGCTCCTGAAGGTGTATGGAAGTTTGTCCTGCAGAAATGAAACACAATTCTGTTGTTGAAAATCTGAGGTGTTCCACATGTTTCTGTGGTTTGCTGATGAATTATTTTATGCTTTTTGAGGAAGCTCAGCAGTAAAATACAAGAAAATAGAGGATGTAAAAAAAAAAACACAGGATTTTAGGTCACAGAGACAAAACAGCTTCATGAACTAAACTCTTCTGTCTGCTTCTAACTTTATTTGTGTTTCTTATTGAATGTTGTATTTTTAAAAAAGGAAAAACTTGTGTAATTTTTGTTTAGGGAGACTCTGGAGTACCAGGAGGTCCAGGACCTAAAGGATCTCAGGTGAAACTGGTCCAAAAAACCTCAACATTCATTCTGAACTTACAATGTTCACATCAACTGTCATCTAACTGTGAGCCACACGGGGCGGCATTTCCCACTTGTTTTCAGCTTCGTGAGGATTGTGTCTGTTTTTTAACTTTTAGGGCCTTCCAGGAATACCAGGATTTCCAGGACTTCCAGGATTGCCGGTAAAAGGAAAAATACATAAAACAAGTTGTTGTTGTGAAAATTTTTAGGACATGTTGGAAAGAATGAAATGCATTCATTTAAAATGATAATATTTGTAGGTGAAGTGATCACAAAGTGCAGCAAGTGTACTCCTGAAAGTGTGAGGGTGCCAGGTTTGAGTGCAAAAGACACATCCGACTTTAAGGACTACAAAAATACTAAGCTGTTCTTTACAAAGTTCTCCTGGAGGTTTTCTGGTTCCTGATTTAAAAATCACATTGATAGATTCATGTTCTTATTTTATTTAGTAAACATCTGTGGAAAAGATGTGTCTAATATCTTTATTTCCTTTAGGGGATTCCAGGAAAACAGGGATTAATGGGAAAACCGGGCTTCCCAGGTTGCAACGGGACAAAGGTTCGGTTCTTTTGATGTTACCTAGGGTCTTCTTAAAAAATGGAGCCAAGAACTCAAATCAAAAGATCTTTGGCATTCCAAGAACATCCAGTCAAATATTTAAAATAAATTTTTGTGTTAAGCTAGCACGGCGCTGCCACCATAGCTGCATATCTGTACCTTCTCGATATTCATATTTTCTTCTAGGGTGATCCGGGTTATTCAGGCTTTCCTGGACTTCGAGGACCCACCGGCCCACAAGTAAGTCTTTCCTGTTGGACTTCAGACAGATGCTAAGCTAGGAGTCTGACAGATCAGAAAGCTAACAGAGTTTGCTGGTTTTTTAGGGGCCCCAGGGGGCGCGTGGGATGAAGGTATTCCTGACGTTGGAAGTTCACCTGGTGCAGTATGTTGATCACTGAAGCTCCTCTTTGGTTTCAGGGAGAATCGTTTGTCTACCCAATTCCTCCACCAATTCAAGGAGCACCAGGACCTCCAGGACCAGCTGGAGAAAAGGTCAGGCAGATAAAAGTCTTTCTGCGTCTCAGATGTCATCTCAAAGAAACCAGATCTTTTTAGGAATTTTCCAGCTGTCTGAAGAACCATGCTGACTACCTTAGGGTCTGCTGACTGGTTAGTTGAGCTGCTTTTGTTTCAGGGCCGCAGAGGAGAATTTGGTTACCCAGGCCTGCCGGGTTTACCAGGACCCCCTGGCCAACAGGTGTGCCTCCAGTGTTGATCAAAATGTCCAGTAAAGTCTCATTCAGTCGCCTTACAGCCCTTGTCTGTGTTTCCAGGGGTTTCCTGGGTTGCCAGGTGTACCAGGAGAGAAGGTCAGTGTCTCAGCTGATCTGACAACAGTTTGCTCTTTTACACAGTATCTGCATGTGGTGGTTCAAATCCCGGCTGGGCTTTTTCTGGGTGGAGTTTGCATGTTCTCCTCGTTCCTGGACAGGTGTTCTCCAGGCTCTCCAGTTTCCTTCCACAGTCCAAAAACACACCCTTTAGGTTGATCCTTAGACCCCCATGGAGATCTGCTGCTCTTGTGAAAGAGGATCTAAGAGTTGCTGCTCGTGGACATAACCGGCTGCTTTTTCTATTGTTTCTAAATGTTCCTGAGTCTGTTTGTGATGGCTTGTCTCTCAGCTGTTGGATGATCGATGAGGTCTGTTTTTATTTTAGGGACTAGAAGGAGCCAGCCCAATGAGTCCGGGTCCACAGGGACAGAAGGTGGACTCTTCCTTTCTTTTTTTTAAACACTTTAGATTTAACATACCTCATCGTCATCAAATGACCCTCTGTCTTTGCTTTGTAGGGTGATCAAGGACTTCCAGGACTTCCTGGAAAAAGAGGAATCAAGCTGTATGCTGAAGGACCCAAAGAGCTGAAGGTCTGTCCATCTCCCTATTTGTGTGTGAGCTCACCTGCCTGTTCCTCTGGGGGTTCTCATGTGGGTTGCTGTCCTTCAGGGAGAACCAGGTGAAGAAGGAGAGAAAGGTTCTCTCGGAATCCCTGTAGGTGAACCCTTTTCCAGAATCAGAGATGTTCTCCGGGATCCATTTTTCTTGCAGACTCATGTGTAAGTTGGTTTTGTCTTCCAGGGACCTCCTGGAAATCCAGGGGTCAAAGGTCAGAAGGGTGATGTTGGAGACCAAGGCTCACTGGTAGGAGATGAAGATGCAGAAGATCATTATAAATGCTACAGAAACATTAGTGAACTTTGTGTTGAAGGGTAAACCTGGGAAGATCGGATTCCCGGGAACATCTGGAACACAGGTAACTGGCTGAATGTTGGCTCCACTGAGCTTTATATGTTAGAAGTTGGTCAGACCACTGCTGTTACTGTGACGTCACTCTGTTCGACCTTGGAGGTCATGTTCAGATGCTCCTGAACACAAAGACTAGTTTGAGAGAAAATGCTTCCAACCAAGGGTCTGTGATGGTCAACGAAGAGATCTGACCTCCTGACAGAATGATGGTGTCTGCAGGGAGATCCTGGAGATCCTGGCGTCCGTGGTCCTGAAGGGACTGATGGAGTGTTGGTAAGTGTGGTGGGAGGTTCTGTTCTGATCCAATCCTGTACTTCAGCTGGCACTGGGTCTGATACTGACCCACCTGTTTGTGTTCAGGGAGACAAAGGTGACCGTGGTCTTCCGGGTCTTCCTGGAGATGTAAGTGTGGTTGATGTTACTGATGTTCAGCACATTGCCATTGGCCTCCTGCAGTGACGGCCCCCTCTCCTGTCGCTCTACAAAGGAGGAAATGTTCCTGTCAGGTGTCTGAACGTCTGTTCTTCATCAGGTGGTCAACAACCACAGATCTGTGCGGGGCCAGCGGGGTTTACCGGGGTCTCCTGGACCCAAAGGGCGTCCTGGAAGAAGAGGTACTCATAGCTGTTTCAAAAAAGTCCAAATGTTGCTTTGTAAATTATGAACATTAAAGCCGAGAAAACATCAGTCTGTTCAAATTCTCTTTTTCAAGAATAGTTGATAGAATGAATCATTACAGCCTTACTTTGTAGTTATTTTTATGAGCATAGCGATTTATTTTAACGATTCAATTCATAATTGATTTTGATTCGTTCTAAAAGATCTGATTCACTGATCTAAAGTGGATCCAAAACATCTTCATCCAAAACTGAGAGACAGCGGGCGCTGCAAACAGCTTCGACCAACTTCCGGTGGCACACCTGACTTGGTCGCGACCAAATCTTGTTGGTCGCGAGATTTGAAGCGACCCACAGCCGTAAGTTGTGTTCAACGAGCCGGCTCACTGAAGCTTCAATGATGGATTCTTGATGAGAAAATAATAAAATCTTATGACTCTAAGTTGAAACTTCCCGGGCTCGCCTCACTCATGGAGGCAGAACACCGGAGTGACAGCTGGTCAGCTGCGACCCAAAGTCCAGCTTCCAGCAGAAGTCAGCGTTCAGCCACATATCTGCTCATTTTATCAACTAAACTCTCTACTGAGAGCTACGGGATCATATTGTGGGACAAAAGGAATCCATCATGACAAAAGGCGCTCCGACGCTCAGTTTCACTGCAGAAAATGGCATTGAAGCTTCAGTGAGCCGGCTCGTTAGACACAACTCACGGCTGTGGGTCATTTCAAATCTCGCGACCAAACCGAGATCAACGAGATTTGGTGGCAACCTAGTCAGGTGTGCCACCGGAAGTTGGTCGAAGCTGTTTGCAGCGCCTGCCCCTTCTGCCAGAACTTCAACAGTGTGACTCAGAGATAAATAGCTGCTACTGAACAGTGAAGTTTTCCACATTCCTTGTATTTCTAACAAAGATAATCAAGTGTAAATAAATCTGTGTACAAACAAACAAGTAAACAAGAATGAACTTGGTCAAATCCATTCACATTTGAGTTTGATAAAGTTCATTCCACTGTTGTTTTTCCACATCAGAATAATCCAAAGGAACATTATTAGAACATTCTAGCTCACTGTATGTTTGTCAATTCAAAGTGTTTCCACACATTGGACTGGAATGATGGTTGATCCGTTTTACTGCATCAAATGTGTTTTCTGCTGGGATGGTAGTCGGTCCTTTTTACGTTATTGTATTTTCCGAATTGATAACTGATTTCATTTTGAAACGATTTTATAATGGTATAAGTGGATTTGATTCAATAAACAGTTTGCTTCAGACATGTGGATCTGATTCAACTGGAATAGAAACAGATTGATCAATTAATCGATTAATTATTACACCCTTATTGATTTTGGAGTGACGCCAGATCACTCTGCTGCTCTGCAGCTGCATCGTTTACTGCACTGCAAGAAAGGAGGAGTTACATTTTGCAAAGTGTGTTCCTTTCAATCTGTCTTCTCTATGTTGACGTTTGCCAAGAGGCCAAACAGGAGACTCCAGGAAGATTTCAGCATTTCCTCAGCAGTGGGCGCTGTAGACTAAAGCTTCAGTCCTTTCCCATCTTTTTTCACAGATCTTAAAGCTCACGTTCTGTCCTCCATCTCAACAGCTGCTGCAGACATGAGGCATGTTAAAGAGCTTCTGTCTGATCTATTTCAGGTTTTTTGGGTTTTCCAGGGATAAAGGGCGAGCCAGGTAAAATCCACCTTCACCATCACCTTCACCTTCACCATCACCTACACCTATAAGATAAAAAAAAAACATACTTTCTGGTTGGGGAGTTCCTTTTCAATTCTATACCAATCCTCCTGTCAAATTCCTCTATCTAACTAAAAGAAATATTTTGCTCTGAGAATGGTTTTGTAACATTTGTCATTTCACATTTTTTAAGTTGAAGTGTCTTTGAAGATGAATTTAAACCTTTATAATCATTTTGGTTGGAAATACTTTATGGAACAGAATGGGCAGTGGTGATTGCTGCAGCATTCAACACACTTTCATCTCTGGAAGAGACTTCCCCTTTTGAATTGTTCTATACATCTGGAAGTCAAATGTGTAGACCTACAGTATAAAGAGTCATTCAGTTATGAACTATAGAGTATAAATGCTGATTATTTTTATAAGAAGTAATATTATTGATTGATATCAATGAATCAAGTTAGTATATTACACTGCAAAAATAAGATATGTATCAATACATATTTGGCTTTGCTCAGTAAACATTTGGTTTGTTTTGTTATAAACACATGATTCCTGTTAAAAAACCATGAAAAATCCATGGACGAACAAATCTTTTCGTAACAACCCGAGGGAACCCTTCACTCAGCAGTTTGAAGGTAGCTGTCTTTATTTTGTGACAAAGAGTTTTATATGTCAGCTGCTCTTGTGGTGAATGTAGTTAGTCCTATGCCTGGTATTTTTCATGAATGAAAGAACCCTGGGCATCAGATTTCACATCAGGTATTGGTAGTTTGTTGAATCTTTTTTTCACTAAATTACTCAACACACATTACTATAAATATTAATTAAAAACAACAGGATAATTCTTTAAATTTGAACGTCATTAGAATAAAATAGTTGAATTACAAGTGCCTTACAAACCGCTGTCACCACAAGAGTGGTTACAAAAGAAGAGTTTTTGCCATGTGGTGACTGAATTTTCCTTTTTCTGGGGTAGAAGGTTTATATATTCTGATGGCTCGCGATCTACATGGAGACGTGATCACTGACTTTTGTTGAGCTTTTCAGGAAAAACTGATCTGCAAACATCGTCTGTGTCTTCCATGCATTGTAAATGAGATAAACACAGACACCGCTTCATGTAACGATCAGGCTAAAATCATTAGCTGGTAGCTCCGCCCACACGTAGAACAAATTTGTGGCCACACGGTGATCAGGGAATTTGCCGTGCAGCAAAAAAGGGGCAGGCCTTATGAATTGGCTGGGGAATGGCTGCGTTTTGTGTGAATACACCTTAAGATCTTCTCCTTAGACTTTCTGCGCTCCAAATAGAACTGACTGTGATTGTCAGATCCTGATCTGAAGGTTCTAGTTCTCTAAACCAGACAAAAGGGACTTTAGTGAGGCCCCCGGTCATCTTCAAGTCCTCTGAACAGTTCGCCAGAGTCACGGTCCCAACTGACAGTCCTAATGCTGTTGCTGCTGTTTACCAAAAGGGTCAAATCTAGAACTTCTGCATGCTGGAAAGACAGTAGATGTTTACTGTTTAGAGATGTAGTTAGTTCATGTACATAACCATTTTGGACCAGTCTCCCTAGTCAGTGTGAAAAGTCTGTTCCTTGTGCTCCAAGGTAAGGCCCCTGATAGTGTTATTGGCTTCCATGGAGCCCCTGGTTCACCTGGACTCGAAGGGAACAAAGGAGAGCCAGGACCATATATCATCGGACCTCAAGGAGAACCCGGCATCCCTGGAAGACCTGGAGTTGAGGGAGATCCTGGAGAGCCTGGACTATCATGTAATGTTGGGGTGACTGTCTTTTTTGGTCTTACCTGAGGGTGGGGGGCTAACCCCCATGCAGCCCTGCATTGTATGGATTGCAGAGATACTTTAGGATAAAGGAATGACCTGAGAAAGATTAATTTCTTTAATGAGTTTCCATCTGACTTTGAAGAAGGAACTGGTTTGGACGGGAACAGGGACGGGGACTTTCCAAAGGACTTTTTTGGTATAATTTGAAACACGAGGTTTAAGCTGGTCTGGAACCAAATCATCATTCTAGTCTCATTTGTTGTCTATGTTAAGTAGCAGGATCGAACGAGAGGGCAATGCTCTACAATGTTGTCACACTTTACCCAAACATGTGACCCTTGACCCCACTGCCATGTTGAACAGGAAGCTCTGAGGTCTTTGATATTTTAACTGAATGAGGCTTTAGTTTGGGACACTGTCATTTTACATTGATGTTGTGGGGGGTTGTCTTTTGTTTCGATGTAAAGATTTCAGAAAATAGAAAGTCTTCATTTGAATGGGTTCAGGTGGGACTTTTTGGTTTTCATGTCAACTGCTTGTCAGATTTCCTGGATGGAGGATCAGGTTCTCCAGGAGACAAAGGTTCTAAAGGCTGGACTGGACCTCCGGGGCTTAAAGGGGCATCGGGGGAGAAGGGTGAGTAAAGGGGCAACATTGATGGGGTCTGACTTGATCACTTATACAAACTAATCAGCAAATGGTCAATGACTTTATTAATATGACATGTTAACAGGACGGTAGTCAAACGAAGCGCTGAACATTAAAACTAATTATTTAAACAGCAAATAAACAATTAAAATATGAAAACACTGGAAAAAATAAAAAACTAACACAATTCAAACAGAGTCTCCTGCTGTATCAAAAGTCTGGCTAGAATGAGTTTTAGATGTTTTTAAAAATAATTTGAGGATTTCTACTGATCGCTCAGTGGTAACGTGTTCCACAGCTTCACAGCACAGATTGAGAACACTTTCTCCCCTCTGAGCTTCTTCTTGGACCTGAGATCCTCCAGGCGAAGCTGATCAGCCAACCCAGTCTCACTCCTAAGTCGGCACATTTTGACGCATGGGTAAAGACCCTCTGTGTCTCTTTTTGACTCATAGGGTGTCCCCAACTCGTTGTTTTTTTTTATACACCGGCTGTTCTGATTAAATCAGGCGTGGTGGTTGGGGAGCCTGAATTTAATTGGAACAGCCAGTGCGTCAAAAAATGAAGTAGTTGGGGACACCGAAAGCGTACATTTTTTTAGCAGTGGGCTCCTTAACCATGTGACAATATGTGATGAATTGGGAATGAGAATGGGTTGGATCGGCTGAGGCATCAACCCGGAATGTAGGGACAGAGACGCTCAGAGAGGTATGGAGGTGCAAGATCATTTCAAAATAAATCAAAGAATCTCAAAATAAACTAAGACTGTCTATATAACAAGGCAAAAGCGGAATGACAGAGAAACTTTTAACTGGTGAAACATATCTGAGTATCTTCAGCATAACTGTGAAAGGAAACTCCATGTTTAAGGATGGAGTGCAGAGGAAGGAGGAACATGGAAAATAAAAGAGGTCCTAAAACAGAACCCTGTGGAACCCCAAACAACAGTGCAATAGATAAAGAATCAAATCCAGAAATGTTCACACCCAGTTCGATCAGCCAGATGTGATGGGATCCAGTTGATTGCGGTATCACAAACCCCTGCAAAGCTTTTACCCTGGACTGTGAAGTCATGTGGTCAACAGACAAAAGCACCGGACTAATCCAGCAAAATAAGAATAGCATGGTTTCAGTCATCAGTTACCTGGAAGACATGGATCAAAACAGCAGATAATCTGCTCTTCTTTTGAATACAAGCTTGTGAAACAATAAGTGAGGTCTCCCAGATTCTCCTGTCCTTGTTGTGTCTGATGTGTTTGAACATCACCTGACTGACCAGTCTTTCTTAGGCGAGAGGGGGGAGGTGTGCTTCGTTTGTCCCCTTCTTTCTGGACCTCCTGGACCTCCAGGTGAACTTGGTCAGATAGGTGAAAGGGGGAATCCAGGTATGATGCTGGAGACATTCGGTCTTATTTAAAGGATGATGTGAGTTGGACCAAAGCCTGCAGTATTACGATGGAAAATTAAACATAAAAGCTTTTGGAAATGGTTGTCCTAGAAACAACAGACTGATGTCCAGCAGGCTCTGACAGAGTCTCAGCAGCTAAGCTCACCTGTCTCTCTTCATGATTCTAGGTGCACCTGGTAAGTCAGGACTGAAAGGGGACAAAGGTGTGAAGGGAGTGAGCGGAGTGCCTGGTCAAATGGTGAGTTGTTAATTCACACGCTGATGTGTCTGACTTCTTTGGAGTGATCTGGTAGAAAATCTGTTTTTGGAAGGGTTGAAAAATGTTCCTGTTTGGAGCCAACAGTGTCTTCAGATCCAGGTTTGTTGTTTTCAGGGCCTCTATGGTATTCCTGGAGTCTCAGGACCTTCAGGACTTACAGGTGAGCCAGGAGTCATGCAGAGGGTGGGACAGAAAGGTGAGAAAGGGTCTCAAGGACAGTCAGGACTACCAGGACCTGAGGGACTACCTGGGCCTTCAGGCAGACCAGGACCAAGAGGTGAAGAAGGAGAAAAAGGAAATCCTGTGAGAAATAGTTCATAACTGCCTTCCATGGTTTCCATGGTAACAGCTTCTGCTACAGTCTTTGGTTGGGATTTGAGCTGATGCTCTGGGTTTTCAGGGGCCTCCAGGACCAAAAGGTAATACTGGACGACAAGGAGAAACTGGACCTGAAGGCCAAATGGGGCAAATAGGCCCTCCTGGCCCTCTTGGCATTGGGGATTTGGGACCTTCAGGCCTTCCAGGTGATGCTGGGTTCCTAGGAGAGCCAGGAGAACGGGGTCCTCCAGGTGGGTAAATGATCAGGACTAGAAATGGACAGAGACTAAAAACTGAAGGACAATCTATGTGTCCTTTAGGTGAAAAAGGGAATTCCGTGAGAATGGTTCAACTTAAAGGAGATGAAGGTCAGAAAGGAGAGAAAGGTGTGACTGGGATTTCTGGACCTCAAGGTGAGACATGGACTGAGGTTCTTTGGAATTCTGCTCAAAAATGTGAATCTAAAGAGAAATGGGTACTCCAACTTTAGAGAAACCACTATTATCAGATTTTTTTGAATAATGTTGGGTCATCTGCTGGTCTCAGGGGCCTTCGGACCTACTGGTTCTCCAGGATTTGTCGGTTTAAAGGGGGAAAAAGGAAATGAAGGCTTTTCCATTCAGGGGCGTCAAGGTTTCCCAGGAATAAAAGGTCAACTCAGAAAATGTCATTAAATAGTGGGGAGCTGTCATTCACTGATCTGTGAAGTGATTCATTTATGTTTCAGGAGACAAAGGTATTCCAGGAAATCCAGGCTCTTACAGCGTTGGTGCCAGAGGTCGGGGAGGGCCATCGGGCCCCCCTGGAAACATGGGCCCTAAGGTAGATAAGACTCAGCTTCTGTGTGTGACCTAAAAAACAACCAGGAAACAAGCATTTCCGAACTAAATCTGTTTTTCAAATCAAGACAACCTGCCTTTGGTTGAGTGGTCAGGAGCACGTTTTTTTTTTTTACGCTGGTCTTTGGAAAATTAGACTCTTGTTCTTTGTGTTTGACGACCTCATCATCATCTTTTCTTTTTTGTGGTCTCAGGGCAACAGGGGGGTTGGGTTCCATGGTCTACCAGGTCAGTTGGGTCCTCGGGGAGATGATGGTTTTGTTGGACCCCCAGGAAATCCAGGACTTCCAGGGCTACCTGGAATCTCAGGCCAAAAACGACAAGGCGGTCCACCCGGACCCAGAGGTAGGCGTGGCCTGTCAGATGGACTTGCTTGCTGTTGCAAAAAGACGGTCAAATCAAAAAGGGAGCCTCTCATTTGCCTTGTCTTGTAACCTTTATCACCCCACACACACACACAAGCACACACCTATGGGCTGTGGTCTCCTTTAAAGGTGGTAAGACTCCTCTACATGAAGAGGGGGAAACACATTTGAAATCTTGAAAAGATTCATGGGTGTCTTCTGATCATCATCATCAAGTCCAACCAGCAACAGTCCCAAGTCTGGACATCATAAACATTTGAGATCTTGTTCTTGTGCAGCAGCTTGACTCCTATTTCTATGAGAATCTCTGAGATGTAGGTTTATCATTCAATAGAATAATTTGATAATTCATCCATAACAGAATAGTTTAAGAACCAAAACCCCCATATTCTGCTCCTGAATTTGACCCAAACCAGAAAGTACCAACGGTTACACCAAAGACCTCGGTTTGCAAAAGGAGTGATTCTCCATTTATTTCCATAATAAAAGTTTAACTTTTCACCAAAAAAACTCTTTGTACATTCTATGTTTAATCTTGTAAGTTTATTGATTTATTTACTTATTATCTTAACTCAGGCAGTAAGAATGTACTCCTGACAAAATGTGATACATGAACTGTCATTACTAAGTCTAAACATTTATTGAAACTTTAAGACATTTTAAATAATCAATCAACAAATGTATTCATTTTAAAAGCTGTGTTAAGTCTTTTTGGTCCAAATCTGTAGTCTAAAGAACAGATCAGATCAAACAAAACCTCAATTGAGTCTCCTGTCAGGTGATAAAGGTCTGGATGGAGAACGCGGTCCTGTTGGCACACCTGGATTCTGCTTACCTGGACCTTCTGGATTTCAAGGAGAACAAGGACCAATAGGCTTTACCGGAATTCCAGGTGCTGGATCCATGAAGCACCTGAGGAGCATGTGTCGATAACCTGATTTGCAAAAGACCAACAATCTACTGCGTCTGGTCTGCCAGGGGTCCGCGGTGAAAAGGGTTCAAGAGGAGATCCTGGACTGTCAGCCGGAGGGATCCCAGGGTTACCAGGACCTGATGGTCCAAAAGGGATCGATGGCAATTCTGGACAAATAGGAAATCTTGGGCTTAAAGGCATTAGAGGGCCAAGAGGGCAGCCAGGAACCCCAGGTGAGAAAAAGGACCAAATGTGGCCCTATTTTTATTTCTATTGTCACCCATAGCTTGGACAGAGATGCAGATGTAGATTTTTAAAAAATCATCATTTCTTACTAGTCACACGTTGAATTTTAGGCATTAGAGGGGCCAGTGGTCCCCCCGGGCCACTTGGGATTCCAGGGGATGATGGCGCACAAGGAGAACCTGGACAACCAGGACTGATAGGTTTGACATTGTGAAGAATGAGTTTGGACTGTTAAAAAAAGTTCTTCTGAAGACTCGTTTTCTCAGGTAATTATGGTCTGGACGGTGCTCAGGGTCTCCCTGGGTCTAAAGGACCTCAAGGTGACAAAGGAGAGCAAGGACCCAAAGGCATCCAGGTGGACGTAGAGATCACTGGAGACCCTGGAGATCCTGGACCCCCAGGTTTTCTATTCTTTTCTATTCTATACTGATGTTGGGCTTGTGGTGTTTCTCCAACTCACTGGTTCTCCTTTAGGTACAGTAGGTTTCACTGGTCTGAAAGGAGAGGTCGGTCCCCCTGGGCTAAAAGGAAGGAATGGCAGAGAGGGTAAACCTGGACTCCTAGGACTGCGCGGTATGTCATTGCTCTGCTGGACTCCCGAGTCCATTACCTGATGATGCAAACATCAAAGCAATGAGCAGCTGCTCTGCATGTTTGTCAGGATTTCCAGGAGACCCAGGTAGGGATGGAGAGATGGGCTTGGCAGGCCAACCTGGACCTGATGGTGACCCTGGACTGATGGGGTTCCCAGGTAAGACTAGTTCTTTAAAATAAAAAAATCTAACAAAAAGATGTGTTGTCACGGCTCAAATATGAGCTACGGGGATCCTTGGTTGAAAGCGGGCTGCTCAGACCTGTCCAGCTGTCCTTGTTTCAGGGGGAACGGTCTTTTCTTTTCAGAAAGAATTTAGTTTGGATCTGTAAGAGCAGGTCAAGAGTGGTGGGCTTAACTCCCTCCAGCTCACAACTGAAAACATGTTTCATTTCCAGGTTCCAAAGGTGTAAGAGGCTCTGTGGGGGCTTATGGAAGTCCAGGTCCAAAGGGAGAGCAGGGTCTAAACGGTCCAAAAGGCTCTAAAGGTGAACCGAGCCCAGCTGGACCAGGAGCTAAAGGACAGACAGGAGACATGGTATCACACATGATGGAAGTCACACCTTTGGTCTGACTGTTATTCTGTTTCATGATTCTGCCCTAAAATGTTGAGAACTGAAAAGTCTGAGCCAAACCAGCTGGTAAAGACTGTAAAACTGTTACCTGACTGAACAGAATTCAACCTACAGGCTGTTGAGGGAATTTAGTTCATGGACATTTTAACTGAAACAGTCAAAAAGGATCATTGCTCACAGAAAGAGACCCATCTTTTGTTCTGCTCGTCCAGGTTCTGTATGACTTACAGGTACCACCTCAATCTGCTGGTTATTTGGATGAGCATTCGGTTAAATGTTCAGCTCTGCTCCACTTTCACCTAACATAGAGAGAAGCGAAGTTCAACCAGTAACCAACAATCAAGCACCCACCCAAGCCAGCAAGCTACAACAACCTTCCACTGGATTTCAGACTTTTCCGACCAGCGCATAAACCCAGACAACAAGATCTGATCCTGTGGCACCTTCTTGTCCGTTTTGATGGGGGACGGCAAGGCATTTACTGACTCCATCTAGTTCCTTTCTGCAATGGTCTTATGGGGAGAATCTGACTTTAGGATTTAACAACAAAGAGATCTTAAGTCGGCAGTGGACACAGATGTCGCAGATCTGTGCGCTCTTATGGTGCTCCATTTGACTGTGCAGAGTGTTCAGTTCATGTCCACTCTGTCCAGAGAAAACTGTCATTAGTGAAAGTGGCCTACAGTTTGGTCTTTGTTTGATAGCAGTGTTATGGAAGAGTTTATCTGCTCATACATTGAACATTGTGAGAACTCCTGGTTCCCCATGGATCACCATCCCAGCTGTGAGGTGACGCAGAAACAGGAAGTGCTTAACTTAACTGACTGGACAATCCAAAACCTGCAGAATCTGTACGG
Source organism: Adrianichthys oophorus (assembly GCA_036245035.1). Taxonomy (NCBI): domain Eukaryota; kingdom Metazoa; phylum Chordata; class Actinopteri; order Beloniformes; family Adrianichthyidae; genus Adrianichthys; species Adrianichthys oophorus. The sequence continues at coordinate 966,984 of BSAI01000072.1, read as the reverse complement.
GTCAACCGCTGCACGGGTGCATGTGACTTAGGTTTAAAGAACCACTAGGTAGAATTTAGTCATATTCTTTCTTCTTAGGGTGTTCCAGGATCTGTGGGACCCCCAGGTGGAAAAGGCGAGCCAGGGGCTCCTGGAAACAGAGGCCCTCCAGGAAAATGTGGTCAGAGTGGCTCCATGGGAACCCCGGGTCATCCTGGATGTAGAGGTTTGATGGGAACTGACCTGAAATCACCTTTAATGAACTTGTGCACGTGTTTTATTTATAGACTGTAAAAGTATTAACAAAAAAGCAAATATATAGTTTGTTTCTTCATTTGTCAATGGAAGGCTATGTCAAAAGATTTTTTAAAAGCTTATCTGAAGTTTTGTTGAAGGTCATCCTGGTCCTGCTGGTGAAAAAGGATATGATGGTCCAAAGGGGAGAGATGGGAGTCCTGGTGTAGGTGGTTTCAAAGGTGTAAAAGTCATTTGGTGATTTGCTGTAGTCGTTGTCAAAGAAGCTTTCACACAGCTTTAGCTATTTTATGAGACCCTTAACTAAGGCTTTCTCCTGTAGGTAGCAGGGGACCTCCTGGAGAGCCGGGACAACCTGGTCTGAGAGGAAAACAGGGACTTGATGGGATACCAGGACCTCCTGGAGAGAAAGGAGTTATGGGAGGTAAAATTCTTCATCTGTGTGATTGACACTGAGGCACATTGTTGATCTTTGTGCTCTCAAGTATGAGCTGCATCTGGACAGCTTAGTGAAGCACACATTGACCTTGAGCTGGTTTACATCCACAGCAAATGTCCCATCGTTCTCTAAATTCTGTTTATGTAGCATGAGAATAACTGCACATCATTTATGTGATGACAGTTTTCTGACAATCAGAAATCAAACTGACATGTATTTTTCTTCCCAGAAAGACAGTAACTCTCTGCATGTATTCTTCTTCACTGGATCTGTGTCGTAGTTTTAGTAACAGACACAATAGTACAGTGCTTGGCATAAATGAGTTACACAGTAATGTAATTTAGATCACAAAATCTTCAGTTTTACTCAAATTGGTTGAAGCAAAAATGAATCCACCCTCCATCAAACTACTACATCTAGTATTTTGTATGAGCAGCGTGATTTTGAAGGACAGCATCAAGTATTCTAGACATGGAATGAACAAGTTGAAGACATATTGCAGCATCTATCTTTTTCCATTCTTTAAGAATATCCTCTTTTAGGGTCTGGATGCTGGATGGAGAGAGAAGCTCAACTTGTTGTTTCAGAATTCCTCACAGGTGTTGGATTCAGATTCAGATCAGGAGACATACTTGACCATTCAATCCCCTTCACCCTATTCTTCTGCAGAAATGCAGCAGTAGCTTTCCATGTGTGTTTTGGATCATTGTTGTGTTGGAAAAGTGCCCGAGGACCACGTGCACTGAGGCATGGCAGCATCTTCTCCCTCAGTACAGAGCAGTACATTGTTGAGTTCATGATATCATCAATGAAATGCAGCTCCCCAACACCAGCAGCACTCATGCAGCCCCACATTAGGACACTTCCACCACCATGTTTCACTGTAGACACCATGCATTTTACTTTGAAATCCTCGCCTTTGTGACGCCATACAGTTTTAAAAGCATTAGTTCCAAAAACAGGGATCTTTGTCTCATCACTCCAGAGAGTATAGAGTCCCAGTAGTCTTCCTCTCTTTCAGCATGGGCCCTTGCTATTTCTAGGCCTGTTTTTTATGCATGCGCTTTAGGAAAGGCTTCCTTCATGGACGATACCCATGTATGTCATTCCTCTGCAGCGTGCACCGTATGGTGTCACGGGAAACGGTCTCTCCAGTTTGGCTTTCTACTGCTTTAGCTAACTGCAGTGAACTTGCATGGAGATTTTCTTCAACCTTCTCATCAGAAGACTCTTCTGTTGAGATGTTAACTTCCGTGGACGGCCTGAACGTCCCTGTAAGATGGTTCACTTCCATCTTTCTTAAATGTTTAGATCACCTTTGCTGCAGTATTTGGACTGATATGTAAAGCTTTGCTGATCTTCTTGTAACCCTCACCTTTTTGTGTAAAGAAGTGATTTCTTTTCTCAGATGTTTTTGACATTTTTGAGTCATTTCTGACAGCATGAAATGGGAAAGGCTTTTCTTTGTTCAGTAATGCTCTTTCATAGTCACCTGTGTCCTGGACACATCTTAAATGAATCATTAGACTCACCTGTGGTTGAATGCCTGTTCATTAGAATTTTGCAGTCCTAAGTGTGGCTTTTCTCCTAAGACAATACTTGGGGTGTACTCATATTTTCAATGTGGACTTGAATGAATTAGTTGGGAAAATCCATTTTTTGTGTACAAATGAACAAATCTTGTATTTTGTAGTATAATGTAGTGGTATCATAGAAAATGTAGATTCTGAAAGTAGACTAAAGGTGTCCTGAAAAATGTAGTTGGGTGTACTCATTTATGCTGAGAACTGTATGTTAGCCAACAACAATCCACATCGGCGTGTTTATGAAGAACAGATGATGGATGACAGGAACAGGAAGTTAGATCATTCAATGAATCCCAAAACTTAAAACCATGAAGACCAGGTTTTTCTTTATGATTGATTGATCTGGTTTATTTCAAGCATTAATTTTGGACAACACAAAAAACAACAACAAAGAATTATTAAACTCATTACAGAGATGATGAAATGAATGAATTAAAAAAAGGAAAAAACAAACAAAAACAAAGAATCACTGAAGTCATTAATTATAGTTATTATTAACTAAAGTAAAGTAAAGCTTGATTGATTGTTTGAAGAAGGAGTGGGAAGAAGTGAACTTTATATAATCCCATCCTTACATAGTTCCTTCATTTTATAGTTTTACATAGTTTTCATGATCCGGTTCTGATCAGATCAAGTGCAGATTTTTCAAGTAAAATGATTGAGTGCATATTGATTATTCTTAGAAAACATTCTTTAATAATTCCAGTAAACGGTGAGAATGAATGAATGATCACACATCATGTAAATGATATGTAATACTCATTGATGATCATCAGAATACTGTTTCATATTAAAATAATTTCTTCACATTGTCGTTCAAGTTTTCAAGTAACAACATAGAGCTTATTGATTTTCCTCCGAAAGAATTCTTACATATTTTCAGTAATCGCCAATGATTCACACATGAATGACCAATATGTAATATTCATTGATTATCAGTAGAACACATAATTACATTAATCCAGTAGTTATTTCTACATATTTCAGATCAAGTAAGAAAATTAACATTTTAAAGTTTTAAAACATTTCAGTGATCATTGTTTCTCGTTACACAGTGTGATAATACTCATTGGCTGTAGTTAAAAGAGCCTTGTTGTTATTGAGAATGTTATTTCAGCACATTCAAGTTCACACATCCAGCCATTTGGAATTATTCAAACACCAGTTGATCTTTAACTCCTCTTGTCTTCAGATTGTAAGATTATAGTTTTTTTGGTTTCTTTTTTACATTTTTCTTGAATGTTGGGATGTTTGAACATTGTTTGAGTTCATTACTGAACCCGTTCCAAAGTTTAGAGCCGCACAGACACAAACTTTTTTTTGTGGTTCTTATCAGTTTGATCCTGAAGTTTCTACATCCCCTCAGTTTGTAGCCTCTTTCATTTTCTAAGAACTGTTTTTGGATATTGTATGGTATTGTTCCCCCCTTAGCTCTGTATAAAAGTTGGGCGGTGTATAAATCAACAAGTTCATACGGTTTGAAAAGTCTGGTTTGATAAAATAAAGTGTTTGTTTGATAAAAATAACCAGCTTTATGTTCAATTCTGATGGCTGGTTTTTGAAGTAAAAAGAAAGGATGTAGTGAACTTTATAATTATTAGCCCAAATTTCTATACAATAGGTGAAATATGGTAATCTTAAGAAGCAGTATAATAAGTATCGACAGTTGTATTTAGATTTATTTATGATTGAAATACTTTTTGAAACTTTAGTTTGTATGCGTCTGATGTGTAGCTTCCAACTTAATTTGTCATCGATTACAATCCTCAAAAATTTGATTTCTGTGACGTTTTCCATTAAGACGTTATTTATTTTAATTCAGAGCTCTGTATTGGCCTTGTAATTACAGAAAAACATCACTTTGGTTTTTTTCAAGATTCAAAGATAGTTTATTGTAATCCATCCATGATTTGATTTTGTTTAACTCTGTGTTCACCACATGGATAAGGCCCCTTTGATTGTCTGTAGAATAAAATATATTTGTGTCATCAGCAAATAAAATGAGTTTTAAAAGTTTTGAAACATTGAATATATCATTAATGTAAATATTGAATGGCAGCGGGCCTAGAATTGATCCTTGTGGGACACCACTACTTATCTCCTTGGTCTTTGATGTAAATTCATGAATCTGGAAGAATTGTTTTCTTCCCGTTAAACTGCTTTTGACCCAACTTAGCGCTAGTCCTCTTATCCCAAACCCTTCCAGTTGATCCAGTAGGATGTCATGATTGAGAGTCAAATGCTTTTTTTAAGTCAATGAAAATTCCAGCTGCAGATTTCTTTTTGTCCAGAACATTTGTGATTTCCTCCACAGCATCAATGATAGTCATTGAGGTTGATCTGTTTCTCTAAAACCAAATTGGTTTTCATTTATATTGTTGTGTTTATCTATAAATTTAGCTAATTTATCATTGAAAATCTTTTCTAAAATTTGTGAGAATTGTGGAAGGAGAGAAATAGGTCTACAGTTTGTAAACTGGTGTTTGTCTCATGTAAACATGAGGCTGGAGGGGGATTTGTTTAGAAAAAACTCCAACCTCAGGAACTTTGCTTTTCCTGCCATTATTTTTGGAGACGACGGTTTAGGATTCCTGAACTTCTCCCCTGTTCCTCTCTAGAACCTGGCTTTGGTCCATGTGGGCAAGAAGGACTGAAGGGTCTTCCAGGTAAGTCAATCAATCAAAACGTGTTTGCTCATAAAAAGTGATAAAGTCCTCTCCTCTTTACCCATTACTGTGATCTCAAAGGATCTGAAGGGGACAGGGGTCCTCCTGGTTGCTGTGGCCCTCCAGGCCCAAGTGGTCCTGCTGGAGACCCCGGTCTTCCCGGGTTCCCTGGAGCAACTGGACGTTGTGGATGCCAAGGACCAAAGGGGTTGTGCATTTCTGGACTCAAAGGAGATCAGGGATTTTCTGGACAAAAAGGACCCAAAGGTGATACTCCAAAGCCCATAACACATGATGTAGTCCATTTGATGAAGGGCTGTTTGGTTAACTTGACACTGTAGAACACGTTCCTGACTTCCTTAATCCATTAAGGCAGATCCCCTAACATGAGACCTTTTCTAAAAGAATGGAACATAGACATTAAGACTGTTCCATTCATCTGCAGGCCCACCTGGATCACCAGGTCCTCCTGGTCACCCAGGTTTTGGTTTTAAAGGAGACAAAGGATCTCAGGGGCAAATGGGTCCTCCAGGGCCGGCCGGTCCTAAGGGTGAAGATGGTCCAGAGGGTCTTAAGGTTTGTTATGTCGTGGTCTAAAAAACTCCATGTCGTTTTTTAAATGTACAGTAAGTGTCTGAGGTAATAAAGTTTTTGATAGGGTGGACAAGGATGTCAGGGTCCTCCAGGAGAGAAAGGGTCAAGAGGAGCAGCAGGCCATGGAGGACCTCCTGGTAGGAAATCTGTTCATCTCTTGTTTTTTTTTTACACTTTAGGACCTGAGAATTGTGGCCTCAGACTTGAAGGTGCTGACTGAACCTCCATCCAGCTCACTGTCTGGAATAAACCATTCCAGACAGTGAGCTCTTGGACTGCAGTTGGAAAGACCTCATGAACAGGAAACAGTAGAGGAATTCTGGGTTCCTCAGCCAAACTGCTCCGCCCATAAAAGCTTTGATTGAATTGTTGATAAAAGGCAACCCTTACAGAGTCCAAACTGACACAGTCTGACTGTCTACCAGGAAACGCTGACCAAGCTTCTGCTCAGTTTGTAGCAAGATCTATTACTCCAACTGTGGACCAGCATCCCCATCCCCCCAAAGAACCTCAATAGCATGTACTGCAGGACACAGACATGCTCAAAAACCCCAAAGTCCACAAAACACACCAAACCATTTTCATGGGCAGCCCAATCTTTTCTTCCTCCTGTGATGAAGGTTTGAAAGGAGCATCTGGGCCATTGGGCATCAGAGGCTTACGAGGACCCCCAGGAGACTCTGGGATGCCAGGTACAGCTCCAAACACCTGTATCCAAACACCTGTCGACTGGAGGTAATGATCTGCTGAACATGGTTCTATGCAGGAGAAAGAGGGAGAGATGTTCTCAGCCCTGTCTCACTACTGCCTGGTGACCAGGGTCCTCCTGGATACCCAGGAAGACAAGGGTTGAGTGGACCTCCAGGGGCCCCAGGATTGACTGGATTTAAGGGTTTGTCGTGTTGCAAGAGAGTAACGACATGATGGAAACATGCAGCTTTCAAACTGGGTTTCTGTGTCAGGTAAATATGGGAGGAAAGGTCAAGAAGGTCGAAAAGGAAGGTGTGGAAGTACTGGACCCAAAGGGGAGCAAGGAGCCCATGGAAAACCGGGTCAGAAAGGTACAGGTCCCTCTTCCTTTGTTTAAAGATCATTGGGTTTGTAATCCTTCAGAGAGCGGAAGCTCCACCTGCTGCAGAGCAAACACCTTTCTCAGTCATGATAAACACTGACACATCAGCCTGAAGGCCTCATGGGACCAGCTGTCGTCCGGCCTCAAGGCTGTCCAGAGGCCTGAAGAAGGGCCAGGTTTGTTTGGGCCCAATCCCAGTCATTTGATTTTGAGTGTCTGCTGATACAGAGTCCCGATCCGATGTTTTTGTAACACAATAAAAAAATGAACAAATGAAACCGTTGAATAAGTAGGAAAAATAGCTGATAATTAGTCATGTGACAAAGTTTGGTGACTGTAGTTTTAGCATCTTCAGAACCCTTGAACAGTTTTGATCAGATGTAAGTCTCATAATGATGACTTCATTATTAAAATAGTTGTAGCATGTCTATGATGAGGATTTTTTATGACCAGCTCATATCAATGTAAAAATTGATTAGTTTTGGTTGTTTTTGAGACATTATCATAATCCCTTTTTCTCAGAGTTTGCACTCTGGAGACGGTCCCTTGGCAGCTGTCTCACCGCCGTCTGTCTCTTGGCAGCAGGAGAGCGCCGTTCTCTTTAAAAACAAACAAAAGTCTGATGTTTTTTCTGTTGAAATGCCTTTGTAGGTCGTTGTTTGCGCTAAGACAAACCAATAGACTATTGCTGTCAGTTTAAATGTTCATTAAGAGTTATGGATCCCTGAACTCTAAATCTGTGAATATCTGGCTAGCTTGACTGAACTGTTTTTGTGCGCCTCCTTTTCAAACTAGTGCTTTACGGTAATCAAATGTTGAGATCCGGTCATGACTCACAGACTTCTACTAGACCAGGATTGTCGAACTCAATCACACAGGGGGCCAAAATCCAAAACACAGCTTAGGTCGCGGGCCGAACAAAATAAACATTTGAACGCATTAAAAAGTAATTTTTAAATTACATAAATACCGGTATGAATTAAAGCAGACAAAATTATCATTCCAGAATAAACCAACTTAAACCTTAGATAACTTTCAATGTTTTGCTCTCCATAAAATATATCCTGCCAAACGTCTACATGTTAGATTTAAAGTAAACGCTAATAGAAAGATTAACTCAAATTTCTTTACTTTTATGTCATTTTATATAAAAATAAACTTATAGATACCTCAAAAAATGTCTCCATAAAATATATCATGTCAAAATGATAGAAATGTGAACAAAACAAAGAAAATAAAGTGTGTTTTTTTTAAGCAAAAACAAATCCAATCATTTGTTTTCTTTGCTTTTTGTGTGGTTTTGTCAGAGCTGGACTCCTGGCATTGTTCTTATTCACATCAAGTTAGTTTCTGTTTGGTGTGTGAGGTCCCGTGTCTTTGTTCAACGTACCAAAGTGATTGGATTTTAAAAAACCTGTTATTGTCAATATTGTTGTTTAGGTGTTCATAAAACATGAAAAACGAAACCAAATAAGGTGGTTTGGTGGTTTCCTAATTTTGTTCAACAGCAACAGTAAAAATCCTCCCAAAACCTTCTATATGTTCATAAACAAACAATCTGTTGTTTATTAATGAACCAAAAGGCGCAGCTGTTTTACTGCCTTCATCACCGTCTGTTTCTTTAGCTTTATGTCATAAACTAACACCAGAAAAACGACATACGTAAAATAGATATTAAATGTAAAATAATGACATTTAAAAACAATGTCTACAATGTATAAAGAGTTCATAAAGAATGACATTACTAGCATACGCTGAGTAAACTAAAGACACATGACGTGATGACTCAGTTTATTAGATTGCTCAATCGAGGCTGCGCTCCACGTGCGTTCTTTCACCTCAGAGCCTGCGCCGTAATTGGAAAAGAAAAAATACAAAATACAGCGATATTGAGGATAAAATGATTAAAAGCAGCTCTAATAAACTGCATTTAAAGAACAGATTGGTGGACACGCTTTGATATTATTTTAAGTTCACATGATGATGAGAATCCATAATTGGAATACAATATCCGATACCAATCAAGTCTGAAACTACAAGATCTGACGCGTTTTTGGATCGGACATCTTACTTATATTATACTATTCTTACTTATATTTTAAACCATTGAGTATTTAAAGCACTTTTTTTTCAGGTGTTAAAGGAGAGAAAGGTTTACCTGGAAAGAAGGGTCCCCCAGGGGAACTAAATGGAAACTGTGATTTGAAGAGCGCCTTCCTCTTCACCAGACACAGCCAGACGGCGTCTGTCCCACAATGCCCTGAAGGGTCCATGAAAATCTACGACGGATACTCTCTGCTCTTCGTCAACGGCAACAATCGAGCTCATGGACAAGACCTGGGTAACACGACACCTTCCTGCTGTAATGAAGCATCAAACTGAAGTTCAACAATGACATCTGAAAGAAGGAATCCAACCAACGACCGCAACAGTCTTTGGTTTCTCATTACGAAGAGGTGTTAGAACAACATCAAAACCAGAGTTTTTTCACAGCATCAAGCAGCTGAGGGTTCGCTTCTGTTCATATAAAGTCCAGATCAGGAAGATGTTCCTCCTCAAACCCCTGGAAGGTTCTTTGGGTTTAAGTTGTTCTTTCTGTTTAAAGCAGGTTTGACTTTTAAAGTGGAATTGTTTTGTCTCAGGTTCCGTCATTCGCTCTCCTCGAACGGATCAGTCAAATATTTCAACCTCAAAGACGTGTTCTTCTGAACTTAGCAACCTCATTTGTTTAGATGACCAGCGTGGACACGAGTGCAAAAACCGGTATTTGATCTCCACACCTGAGCAGCCCAACTGAGGAGGGTTCAGCCTCCCAGTGGACTGTCGGCTCCAAAGAAACTCTTTGTTAGATGGTAATACCAAGTCTGGCTCCACTGTTCTCTGAAACCATCTACTCAGATTGTCCTGCAGGTCCAGGTTACAGGGGAAGCCTGGACAAAGTAAAGTGATGAAGCAGATGACGCCTTAACCCTACACTGGTAGAGCTCACAGATTTTAATCCTGGTTAGAAAACATTTGGATTAGGGTCAGGGAATTCCAGGCCTGGAAGGCCAGTTTCCTTGCTTTACTTGTGGCTGATTACCTGGACTAGGTGTGTCCAGCTAATCAGAAGATGCCAGAAATTGGTATATTGATCATAAAGCAGGAATGTGGCCTTCGCCCCCACCCTGGTCTGAATACTTCCCAGTGGGAGAGTTTTGGATGGATCTGCTTCTAAAGGGAAGTCTGTATTACCTGAAGCATAAAAGCAGTTCTGTTACCACTTGAACTCAAAACAGAGAGCGTCTTTTGGAGAAAAAGGCGAAACATCTTTGATAAAAAAAACAAAACAAACAAATTGAGTCAGTTGACTGTTTTTAATCTTCTACTATGATGAAATCAACCAGAATCAATGAGTAAGGAAGGTAGACCACTCCTGGATGATCTGCTGTGGATCCAGCAGAACTTGTGTTGAACAGCCCCATGTGATACTTTCAGGTGAACTGTCGAATGACCCGATTGGAGGAAGTCCAGAATAACATTGCACCAAACAACAAACAGATTGAAAAAAAAAAAAAACAGTTGGAAAAAAAAACTTCCCAAAAAGACAAATAAAGCAGGAAAAATGTGTAAAATGTATTGTTTGTGGTGGAACAGCGGGTCGGTATGGTGTTGGAAATCAGCAGTTCCTCAAAGGACACATGTTGGTCTTAGATTCTGATTGAATTCTTACTTCTAGACTAAACTGGAAGCTGAAGTTTGCAACAGGGGAGCAAAGATCTGCCTTAAAGACCCAACTCCAGAAAGTGTCCAAATCTGGATGGAAGAATGACTGAAGATTTGTAACCATGGAAACCGGGTCAGATCGGCGAAGGTCCAGTTCAGATCATCTACTGACCTCTCACTCTTATGTCCTTGTTTCCCTGCAGGAACATTAGGCAGCTGCATGAAGCAGTTCAGCACCATGCCCTTCCTGATCTGCACCACTGACAGAACTTGTCGTTATGCATCACGCAACGACTACTCTTACTGGCTGTCCACCGACAGCCAGCTGAAGAACAGAGGCATCATGTCTGAGGACACCCTCAGACACTACATCAGCCGGTAAACGCCGGTAAAACATCCCACAAAGACCCAGACCTAGCTGGTCTGGACCCAGACTCAAACCAGTCATGTGACCCCTTTGTGATGCAGGTGTGCTGTTTGTGAGGCCAAAGCCAATGTGATCGCTGTCCACAGTCAGACCAGAGACATCCCAGAATGCCCTCCAAGGTGGAAGCCCCTGTGGACCGGGTTCTCCTTTGTGATGGTGAGCTGATGAAGAACAGAAGCTCTGCACCTGTCTTCTCACTGACATGACTTCACTGATGGGTGTCAGTCTTCTGTGGATTTTCAGGAGGCCATTGGTTTGACCTTTGACCCCATAAGCATGATCAGACGCTTCACTACTGACGCATGTCCTCCAGTGGGTTCTGAAGTTGAGGAAAGCAGCTTTTGTTGTTATGCAACACTTTACGGCAGTGATGTGCTTATGTGATCAGTTTGAATCAGCTGATTTACGTTGATCTCATAAGGTATACAGTATGTCAAAGAGCGTGCGTTATTTAGGCGTCACTGGCAGCATGTTAGCACCGGCAAAATCTGGTGTTAAAGGGTTAAAGACGCCTTTTCTTGAAAGTCACTAACATCATAAAACAAAACCAACAAGCAATAAAAACTGAACCTGAGGATCAAGAGGATCTTCCAGCTGAGACGCTGACCAAAACCATCAGAAAATAATCCGATCTATTTACAGGCAAACACCGAGTCAGCAGCAGTCAGTAAATCTGGTGTGTTTAGTGGTGTTCCTGTTAGTCTGTAGGAACTAAAACTAGAAACCAAACTAAACTGTCCACAGCTGGTGATCCTACAGATCTCTGATACACAGAAAAGCCATTAAAAGAACCATGTCACTGAGAAGTACAGGTTTGAGATAAATCTGTCATTATGAAAACTCCGAAAACCAAAGTTCTTATAACTTCACATCAAACCTGCTGATGGTTGCAGTATTTCTGAATGCAGGGTGGAGCTTCAGTCCACAACAGGGCACTTGTGATGATCTGTGAGGATCTGTGGTGTCCTGTGAGGGTCTGTGATGATCTGTGAGGGTCTGTGGTGATCTGTGAGGGTCTGTGGTGATCTGTGAGGGTCTGTGGTGATCTGTGAGGGTCTGTG
>BSAI01000072.1:940801-955190 GCA_036245035.1 Adrianichthys oophorus | reverse complement strand
CTGTGAGGGTCTGTGAGGATCTGTGGTGATCTGTGAGGGTCTGTGGTGATCTGTGACGGTCTATCAGGATCTCAGACGCCTTTGCTCTGCAGGAGACCGGTGCGGGGGCAGAGGGCTCGGGGCAACCTCTGGTTTCCCCCGGATCCTGTTTGGAGAACTTCAGGAGGGTTCCTTTCATCGAGTGCCACGGCCGAGGAACCTGCAGCTATTACAGCGACAGTTACAGCTACTGGCTGGCTGCACTCAAGCCCAACAGCATGTTCAGGTAAGCACACCTGTCGGTGCCACGCCCCCACTAAAAAACTGTCCCACCTCCAAAAATGCTTACTTCCAGCTCCAACCAAAGTCAATTCAGTCGTCATATTTTTGCGATACAGACGTCGACATGTTGGAGCTAGACGTCGTCAGTAAACAATGGCTGGTCCAAGTCAGTCTGAGTCATTGTATCTGTTGCAACCACTCTGGCCAATCAGTAGTGAAGTTGTTGAAAAGCCACACCCACACAACGAATTGAAGGTTGGACATGGAGGCAAACAGGCTCAACCCAGTGGGTACTTCCTGTTTGGAATGGCGGGGAAGGAGGGGTCACTCAGTCCAGTACTTGTATACAGTCAATGGGCCAGATTTAGGTTTGGACCCTCTCCATGAGATTTCTGTACATTTAATGCCTCACCGTGCTTTCATGGTCGCCATGGTAACAGTATGTGGGGGTGGAGTCATCGTTGTTATGTTTCCTGCAGAGAAAAATGTTTGTGACTTTAAAGACCAGAGAACAGAAAAAGCTTTTGGAGAAAAGTTAGGTGACAGTTCAGTTTAGGTTCCTTCAGTTCTCTGAATGACCAGTAGATGACAGTGTTTCACAGCTAGCAGATGAAAACGGCGTCTTTAAATGTCTGTGTGGGATCCTGCAGCAAACCCAGCCCCTGGAACGACTCAGAAGGCCAGACCCAGGAGATGATCAGCCGCTGTCGGGTCTGCTTGAAGGACCCGTAGGACCCCCACCCCCTTCCTCAAGAACCAGGAAACACATGAGCTTTGATCCTGGGTCTGACTCTGATGACATCAGGTGTCACAGACGGACTGAGCACACGTCTGACCTCAGGAGCTTAGACTGAGTTTGGACTTTAGGAGACGCAGGTATCAAAGGGAACGCGTCACAGTTCCTCTGGTTTTTGAATGAGTCTAAACTGTTTGCTGATGACATCACTTTGTTCTGTCTGGATGTTTGGAAGGAGTCACACGAGGAAATTTAACAATTCTAAAGCTGATCCATTCTTTAAACTTTAATTAAGGACCATAAATATTTAAAAAAAGACTTTTTAGGAGTAAATATGAATGAGAATCTGAACTGAGTCAAACTTGTTTAAAATTTTCTAAACTGTTTGTTTCTTTCATATTTTGATCCTGTGTAGAAATGACTGCCTCAGAAAGAACCCAAACTCAGTTTTATAGTGAATGAGGGAAATTTCTGGAAGGATTTTTACAAAGAAACCAAAGAATTCTCTGATAATTTACTAAGAGATGCTTAAAATTGTGCAGAGTTCTTCTGAGAACGTTTGGAAAACATGTAAAAGTGTTTGCAGTAAAATCAATAAAAGATGTTCAAGGAAAAAGAATCGGAAGAATCTTCTTTGCACTTTGTGGTATGGCATGGAGGACAGTGGCTTCAGATCCTCCTCATTACCTTATAAGGACTCTGTTTCCTGTTTGCTTCAGAAACCCCGCCCCCCTCTTGACCTCATCCAGGTGAGGATTCCTGAAACCCTCTGTCCTGAGCTGTGGATCTGAAAAGCCCCACATCTGAGGGCACTGCTTGTCTGGGGCTGGGGGGGGTCTCTCTTGAGGGTGGGGCCCCATGCTGAGCCCCTTGGCGTGGGGGGGTGTCTTTTAGATGGGCTGAAGCTTCCACTCTCCAGGCTCCTGTGTCTCCCTGCTCTCTGGTGTTGGCGGCCCCTACGGCAGCTCGCTGCTCCTGGTCTGGTTGCCCGAAGTGATTGCCTGACAGATGGATTTCCTCCGTCTGCTATCCTGCCAGCTGGCTACCACGGCTGCTTCGGAGGGGCTCTTGGGGTGGGGGTGACCGGGCAACATCATCCACCTCAGTCGAGCATAAACACTCACCTGAGCACAGGTGTCAGCTCACTTTGCACTAACAGTAAACAGGAGAGAATGAAATGCTTTGTGTTTGTGTTTTTGTTTGCATGAGTGTGTGAGCTGTAGTTGTGTTGTGTACTTGTTGACATGTTTGTATGTGAAGATTTTTGGAGCCAAAAGGTATGTTTGTAACATTTGAGTGTGTGTGTGAACAGGCCCCGCCCCTTTAGACTAACATTTACACCTTTTACATCACGTTTGCTGCAATGTAACAAATGTGAATCGTTGAGCTTGGTTCATGAACAAGTCGGATCGTCACCTAAGTAACACTGCAGAGCCCTAATCAACAAGGACACTGACTTTGAATTGGAAAACTATGAATTAAATTACGTCAACAAAGTAAACAAACAAACAAGGAGAAGTCACAATGTGTTTGCAAAAAAAAAAAAAAGTGAAGCAGCAGGGTCAAGCTTAGACATGTTCCAAAACAGTTCTTGGAAAATGAAAGAGGCTACAAACTGAGGGGATGTAGGAACTTCAGGATCAAACTGATAAGAACCACAAAGAAAGGTGTCTGTGTGTGGCTCTAAACTTTGATATGGGTTCAGTAATGAGCTCAAACAGAAATGTTTCATGACAGAAAGGTGGATCTTTATTCTGTTTGAGAGACAGAATAAAGCAGAGACGGAGCTGCAGTTTGAGCTTCTACAGGTTGGATGTTTGTCCTCCTCCGAGACCTCCAGTCCAGCTGTCTGCATCCATTCCTGCTCGGATTCACTACAGAATTCGATTCATTGCTTGGATTGGCTGGATTCTGAGGCAGTGTCATGGCCGCCGTGGCACTCCGGCGGTCTCGAACGTGACATGAACTCTTCTGTGCAAATGAGAGCAAATTGTTTCTCAGTAAACCTGAATGTTGGAGACAAAACTCTGACTCAGAGAGAAGCAGCTCGCATTACAGCGAGCATGCATGTCAGCGCCTTCCCATCATGCCCCGGCGCGTGTGTGCACGTTCATGCCAGAGGGTCCTTAGCGACAGCTATTTGCTAGTAATCTGTTGCTTTGGCAACTGCAGCCTATTAATGTGTTGTTTATTAGAAGCCAAAGAAGATGATAAAAGTGAAGAAATTCAGGAGAACCATGATGGGAAACCATTTTTGTGTGATTATTGGGAAGATGAATCTGTTTTATGGACACAGACTGTCACTGATTGTAACTGTGAAAGATTTCTCCTAACAGAAAACTTCATTTATTGGAGTTTATTGTATCTTTGGACATTTCTTCTGTCTAAAAGCAAACATCACCTCATCAGCAGTGAGTCAGAGGTTTGAGGAGAAGATCATTGTCTGATTAAATAAACAACAAAGAGCTAAAGATAATCATCTTAAATTGATGAAAATCCACTAACCAGAGCCGGAGAAGGAAGAACATTCTCCTGACTGGAGGAACTGATCAGAACCTTCAGATCCAAACTGGGGTCAGCTTCCTGCTGGAATGACGGTACAAACAGAAAGCTGCAGTCTAATCTGCAGATCCATCATTATGGAACAGGAATCCTAGGAAATAAATAAAATGGAATGTTTGGATTCTCCTTGTTTGCTCCTAAACCTCAGAAACTTGTTTGTGGACAAACAAGCCTTGGTTCTGTAGAGATGGGTCACAAGAATCCACAAAACACTACTTCTCAAGAATTTCCACAAGAACCTAAACACAGTATGGTGTATGATGCATATAAAAGTACAGTTAAAAGACATTTCAAAGCCCTAAGTGACACTTTTGACCTCAAATGTCTGTGAAATCTCTAGAGATGTGACTGTGTTTGCCTGAGTCAGCAGAATCCTGACAGTTTCAGAGTCCTTTCTTTCAGAACCCACATTCCTCCTGACTGAAAATGACCTTCTTCAATCTCCACAGGGATTCCCTCCACATCTTCTTCTTTTTACTTGTCCTGTCCAGTAGCTGAGCAAACAGATCAGAGCTGAAGGCGTCTTGTGTTGGACAGACTTGACTGTTACAACAGGAGCTTAGTATATTTGCATAAACCCCTTTTGTATTTGAGGCAAAACTTTATTCATACTGATTACAATCGTATACTTGTTTTCTGTTGGACTGAACAGAAAAGAACAGAAGAGAGTGAGATGTTAGCGAGGGGGGTGTGTGCACAAAATGGGAGAGGGGGGGGGTGATTACAGAATGGGGGGTGTAGAATCACGAAACACAAAGCTGATGAAGGTTTATCATCATTGCTGTCACGTCTTGTCAACTGTTAAATGTACAAACTTGTTAACATGTACACAACAAAAAACATCCTTGTCAGTAGAACAGAATCGTGTTCCATGTCTACAGTTCACCTTTGGCGGTCACGCTGATTCTTTTAGAAGGATTGTGATGCTGCGTTCTTTTTCTTAACCTATAAGAACCCACGTTGGCATCAGTGTAACAGAAAAATATCAGAAATGTGTTCTGTAGTCCACTTGGTCCACATAATTTTATTTCTAAGGAAAAAAGGGTCTGGGTCTTTATGGGTTAACAGCTGTTCTGTGTCCTGATTGGCTGGAGACTTTGCATGAGAAGGAAATTCTTTTTGATCAGTGGTGTCTTTTAGTTTGTGCTACCACTTATGAAACACTTCATGAGCTCCTTTTACAAGAGTTAAGAGTTGATGTCCGGATAGAATGGCCACATACATGAATGAATGAAGCTTTGGAAAGCCTCTGATGCTGCTGAGGAGTATGTTCTGACTCATGAAAACACCTGAGCGCAGACTGTGTCCAAAAAACCTGCGTCGTCCCCTGGAGGCAGCCCTGCACCTGCGTCCCGGGAGGCTGAGAAGTCCCCGGTGTGTGTGAAAGCGGAGTCTTCTGTTATTATTGCGAGAAACAGGGCCATAATGTGTGCAACTGGTTTTTGGGTTAGGGTTAACCCAACAAAGATTCTCCCAAAACAGTTCATTTGATAAAGACCAATAAAGCTGTTCAAGGTGAGAGTCTTGACATTGCTATACATAACAATCAATCCTACTGGCATTTTCACACCCTTCATTATGGAGGGGAGAGTCTCTGACTGCTGGAAGCCAGACAGTCTCAGTGGGGATTTTGCAGGACAGTGCATCTTCTCAGTCCATGATTTTGAAGGGAATCCTGCACTTGTCTGATCAAACTCATGCTGCTTCTGATGGTCTTGTTCAGAGTTTTGGAATAGATTTTGTTGGGTTGCCTTTACATCAAATATCTTTGGATTGTGACCTCATCAAATGTCCCATTACGGTTGGTGTCCAGGAGAGCCTTTTTTAATTGATCAAATTCTCTGATCTAAAATGGATCAGAACATCTTCATCCAGAACTTCAACAGTGTGACTCAGAGATAAATAGCTGCTGCTGAACAGGGAAGTTTTCCAGATTCTTGTGTTTCTTCAAGATCATCAAGCTCTAATGAATGATGGCGGACAAAATGGCGGACGGAGGAACAGCAGCAGCAGCAGCAACAGCGAGTTAAAATGAGAATTCAATACAAAATTCGAATCCAACCAATAATATGGACTCACAATCTCTATTTAAAGCTGTTGAAATCATATCCGTCGTTTGAAAGCTGAGCTGGAAATGAAGGACACTCTTCTCTCCAAGTTCATGGATGTCTCCTTCGTTCAGTCCAAGCGGCTAACATCACTTAGCGCCGCGCTGCAGGACACAGCTCCATGGGACTCTTCCACCTGTCCACGACCATCTTCGTTTTCAACACCCAAACAAAGATCAGAGGATGAAGACGTGGTTGTCCGGATGCCCAGAAGGACTTTTGATGAGACTCAAAACCCTCCCATACTGAGTCTTTCAAACCGCTTCGCTGCGGCTGCGGATTGTCCGGCTCCTTCGACAGCGGCTCAGTCTACTCCTGATCTGGGCTCCGTCGTCGAGTTTCCTGCTCTTCGGAGAGACACCACGGAGATTCTAGAGGAACGTGGAAGGACCGCGGCTGGCAGCAAACGGGTTCCGAGGATTACCGCGAAAACCTCATCTGGATCAGACGAGCGTCGGCGGTTGGAGCCCCCTGCGTCCTCCCGGTCGGCAACGTCTTCTTCCCGCCTCCGGATCCTGAAGGAGGCCGCCCGCTTCCACTCCCGCTGTGCCCGCGCCTCGCCGTCATCACAGGTCGAACACCGGCTCCAAGGTGAGGCTATCGCCGCTGCCCCGCAGGTCCACTCTGCTGCAGCTTCACCTGCGTCCGCGTCTCCTCCTCCTCTGTTTGCACCAACAACGGCAATAATCGGAGACTCTATCATAAGGAAGGTCCGCTTCTTTAACGCGGTCACTCACTGTTTTCCTGGAGCCACGGTTCTGGACATTCTGGAAAAACTCCCAGAACTGTTGCGCTCTTTCCCTTCCTCTGTTAGGAGACTGATTTTACATGTGGGTTTTAACGACACGTCTTATCGAGAGGCTTTTATTGAACTTTTTACATTTTTAAAGTCCTGTCCATTGACTGTTTTTATCTCTGGACCCCTCCCCTCCCTCTCCCGAGGCCAGGCCCGGTTCAGCAGGCTGCTGAGTCTGAGCTCCTGGCTCTATTCTGCTTCCAGTCAGAACGGATTTGTTTTTATTGACAATTTTAATCTGTTCTGGAACAGAAACTCTTTTTACAAAACTGATGGAATCCACCCTAGTCCACTGGGCAGTAATGTTTTAGCTGCCAACATCAGACACTCTGTCCAGACATCATGTGCCCCCATCATGTCCACACCAGTCCAAACCACATCTTCATCTGCACAAACATCCATGTGTGGAAGTGACTGACTGGATTCTGTACATTCCTCCCACAATCTCCCACACATAACTGCTCCAACCTTTCTCAGTGCTTCCTGTCAAAGACCTGCTGTCCCGTTACTCTATACCATTGAGACCATTATTACAGACAGGTCCTCCATGAGAGGACGTGTTGGAAGGAAACCAAACATCCACTGCCTTTGCCCACTAAAGGAAGCACCAAAGCAGGAGGAAGCAGTTTCAACAATAAACAATCCTCCACCCTCTTTTAACATGGCACTTTTTAATGCTCGGTCCTTGTCCAACAAGACTTTTATTATGAATGATTTTATCTTAGATTATAACATTGATGCTCTCTTTTTAACTGAAACATGGCTGAGCACAGACACATCCACTGTTCTCACAGAGGCCTCCCCACCAAATTTTAGTTTTGTTTTTTCAACCAGGGAGGGCAAAAAGGGTGGTGGTACTGCATCCATTATATCCAACTCCCTTGCAGTAAAGCAAATTACTTTAGATCAGTACCCCAGCTTTGAACACCATGCCCTTGTTTTTAACAGCCCTCCAGTTTTATGCATCTCAGTATATAGACCACCAAAACCAAACACTGGTTTTATTGAGGAGTTTTCTGAGTTCCTAGCATCTGTCCACATTTCCTTTAACATGATTTTAATAACTGGTGATTTTAACCTGCATGTAGACAAGGAGTCTGACCATTGCGCTACTCAGTTTATGGAATTACTTGCTTCTCTGGATTTTCAACAACATGTCATGCAGCCAACTCACAACAGGGGGCACACTCTTGACCTGGTAATCAGTCATGGTTTACCAACAAGTGTGTCCACTGTTGTGGATCTGGCTGTATCTGATCATTACTGTGTGCTTTTTAACATCACTGGTTTTATAAAACAACAGACCTCTGTGAGAACGGTGAAGAAGCGCTACTTAACTCCTGAAGTGGTCAGAAAATTTATTTCAACTGTTTGTACTAACGCTCCACTTGTCTTACCAGCCCCCTGTGACCTAATCGTAGAAAGTTTTAACAGCAAATTAAAATCCAATCTTGATTCAGTTGCTCCACTTAAGTCTAAAAGGATAAGAATTAAACCCACACCCCCTTGGAGAACTGAAGGAATGAAACAACTGAAGAGACAATATAGATCCGCTGAAAGACGTTGGAGAAAACAGAAACTTGAAATAAATTACCAATTATACCAAAATCAACTAAAACTATATAATCAATCGGTGAAACAAACCAGGAACGCATACTTTGCAAAGATCTTCTCTGAGAATAAAAATAATCCCAGAGTCCTCTTCTCCACAATTGAATCTTTGATCAACCCCGACGTAAATACAAACACAATGCCAGCTACCGCGTCATTGTGTGAGGAGTTTGTTGACCACTTCAGGAGCAAAATTGATTCTGTCAGATCCAGTATCTTAAATGAACAAAAAAGCCTTTTTATTGAAAATGATGGCTTGATCTTACCCGGGGAAGCACTGGACAGTTTTGACCTGGTTGAAGCTGCAACACTTGGTCGAGTTTTCTCCCAAGTTAACCCAACAACCTGCTTTCTAGATCCCATCCCCACATCCCTTTTTAAAACATTTTATGGGTCTTTTGAGAGTGAGATTTTAAATATAATGAATTACTCTCTTCAGACGGGTATTTTCCCTGCTGCCTTTAAAACTGCTGTTGTAAAACCACTACTTAAGAAAACTAACTTGGACCCCTCAGTTTTTAATAACTACAGACCAGTGTCTAACTTGCCATTTTTAAGCAAGGTTTTAGAAAAACTTGTTTTTATTCAACTGAATGAGTTTCTCGCACGAAACAACATTTTTGAGACAAACCAGTCTGGATTTAGAACAAACCACAGTACTGAGACAGCCCTGTTAAAGATAGTTAATGATATCAGGTGTGCCTTGGATTCAGGTCAGTTCTCAAGTGGTTCAAATCCAATCTCATGGAGAGATACTTTATGGTAAACATAGACACTCACTTTTCTAGGGTCCACGAAATTAAATGTGGTGTGCCTCAAGGCTCCATACTTGGCCCCTTACTTTTTAACATCTTTATGCTTCCTCTAGGGAATGTCATCAGGAGGCACAACATCAGCTTTCATAGCTATGCTGATGATACCCAGCTGTACATAGCTATGTCTCCTGATGACACAGGGCCAATAGAAGCACTTTTTAACTGTATTTTAGAGCTAAAATCATGGATGGCAAATAATTTTCTGCAGCTCAACCAGGAGAAAACTGAAATTTTAATTATTGGTCCTGAAGCTAAGAAAGAGAAACAGTTTTTGAAGTTAAAAGAACTTTCATTAAATTATTCAGAAACAGTAAGAAACCTTGGCGTTATTTTTGACTCTAAGCTAACTTTCATCCCACATATTAAACATGTGGTTAAAACGTGTTTTTATCATCTTAGAAACTTGGCTAGAGTCCGCCCACTACTCTCTCTCGCTAACATGGAGATGCTGATGCATGCTTTTATCACAAGTAGAATTGATTATTGTAATGCCCTGCTTGCCGGTCTTCCAAAAACTAACCTTAAGAATCTTCAGCTTCTCCAAAATTCTGCTGCAAGACTTCTTACCAAGACCAGGCGACAGGCCCATATCACTCCAATTTTAAAATCCCTGCATTGGCTCCCCATAAGCTTCAGGATTGACTTTAAGATACTTTTAATGGTTTTTAAATGTCTTAACGGTCTTGCGCCTTCTTATCTGTCTGACCTTTTAGTTAAATATGAACCCTGGCGGACCCTGAGATCCTCTGGCACTGGTCTTTTAACCATTCCAGTTGTGAAAACCAAAACTTACGGAGAGGCATCTTTTCAGTATTATGGCCCTCGTTTGTGGAACGGTCTGCCAGAGGACGGATCTAAGAGCTGCAGAGAGCGTAGATGTTTTTAAGAAAAGGCTCAAGACCCACCTTTTTAACCTGGCTTTCATATAATTTTTACTTTGTATCTTTTTACCTATTTATCTATTATCTATTTTATAATGTTTACAATAAATTATTAATTTATTTTAAATTCCTCATTATAATGTTGTATTGTTGGTTCTTTTTTGCTTTTATCAATATGTTTACTTTTTAATTTAATTATATTTTGTTTCCGGTGCTTCCTCAGTTGGGTTCTCTCTCTCTGGGTCTGCTGCCGTTCAGCCGCGGCGGCTCTGGATGGGGACCTGCATCGCTCCCTAGCTGTGGTGAGGTGGGTCCCTGCTTGTGTCGCTGCATTTGGTTGGCTGTGCCGCTACTCACAGAGAGAGAGGTCTCAACTATTAGTGTTTCTAAAAACAAACTGTCATGCTCAGCCTGTTTCTTATTGTCAATCTCCATCAGTTAGGGGGGGGAGCTCTGACAGGGGTGGGGGTTGTCTACGGATCTGGGGGAGGGGACTTTATGTTAATTTATGCTTATTTTTATATTATTATTTGTTTTTTATTTGCTTATTTAGTATCATTATTATTTTTGTTTTATTTATTTTTATTTTGTGTAAAGCACTTTGTTATGTTTTATATGAAAAGTGCTATATAAATAAAGTGATTGATTGAAGTGTAAATAAATATGTGTACAAACAAAGAAGTAAACAAGAATGAATGTCAAATCCATTCCCATTTGAGTTTGATAAAGTTCATTCCACTGTTGTTTTTCCACATCAGAATAATCCAAAGGAACATTATTAGAACATTAGAACATGAATGGCACTTTTACAGTGTTTTATATGGAGCTGACAAAGCAACCAATCATGGAGGGGTACATGGCTCTTGGGGGGTGTGACATCGACTGGGCTTGATGGATTTAATTACATTTCTGATTCAGCTTGGCATTGGCTCCCAGACACCCACAAGCTGCACGTGCATATGCGCATCGAGGTTGTGGCCCAGCCTCAGCCAGCCAAAGTAAAATGAGTTTGAGACCTCTGGTTTACACCCTCTCCCGCTAGCTTACAGCCCCTCACACCCCCAATCTAACATTAGCGGTGTAACAAAAATGGCGACCAATAGTGGAGCTATTCGGCTGTACAGATTTGATCCAGATTCTAGTTCAGACTAACAAAACAAAGACAAACATGGATCTAGTTGTCTGCCAGTGGACAAAAATGGGGTGGAGCAGGGAGCTTGTGACCCCTCCCACTTCAGTTTCTGCATTACAACTGAGAGTTTTATTCAACGACTGGTTTTCATCTGGTTCTGATTCTCCACGATTTGAGTAAAGAAATACTCAGAAATTCAGTTTAATCTTAGATTGTTTTAAACATGTCCTCCATCATGGAAAAATGCCACAAGAACATGTAAAAAAACACACAAAAAACTATTATTTCCCAATCCTTGAAGTGGGTCTTTAATGCGTCAGTTGAAGTCGGGGTCATGCCCCACCCCCCACCCCCTGCTTAACCTCATCCTGACTTCTCAGACCCTCCAGACTCTGCAGGTCAGCTCAGATCTGTTTTTGCAGAACAAACGGGTTCTGTTATTTTGTTCTCTGCTTTCTTTCTCTTCCTTCCATTGAGAAAACACTTTTACTTTTTATTAGAAGCTTTCAGGAACCCCCCTAAAAGATTCCCTCCCCCTCAGAGAAGTGGTGGTGTGTGTATGTGTGCTGGTTGTGCACGAGCTCCCGGATGTCTCTGCCGTTTTATCTGAAGAAGTTGGACTCAGATGAAGCTGGGATTGCTTAAGGTGCCCCCCCCCGGCTGAACATTTTTAAGTCATTCTGGATGAAGTGCTGCGGCGGTTCTGTTTGTTCTGCCTGAAAGGTGGGGGGGCTGCGGCTGCCTCTTTGTTTAATTGAGATATCAGTGAGTGCTAATGAAGTCTACTAATCCTCTGAACACTCCGTTAACCCCCTCCAGCCGACATTCTGCCGTTGTGTTTGTGCAGATGAGTGCCGGCGGCTCTGCTGCCGCTGATAACTTTATTGTTTTATTGTTCCGACTTCATTTAAAGCCAATGAGAACTAATGGACTTCTGTTTAACTGGAGTTCCTTCATCACTGCGCAGCTGCCAATCAACCAGAGTCACATGACCCCAGGGGGAGGGGAGAGCGGCCTCATAAGAGCAGCACACACGGACCAGCAGCACAGAACCTGGACAGACACCTGACCCAGATCCAGTAGGGGTCTTCTCTTCTTCTCTGCTGTGGTCCTGGATCTTTTCCGTTCTCCTCTTCCTCTGCTTTTCCTGCAGGTATGCAGCGTGCCCGTGGTCCCGTCTTCGTGGTTCTTGCCACGCTGGCTCTCAGCAGCTTGGGAGTATCCTCTCAGTCTGACAGAGACCAGGACCAGTTCCAGAACCAGGACCTGGACCTGGAGCTGCGTCACCACCGGCTACTGCAGCGAGCTCGCAGCGCCGGACTGCTGTCACAGGTAAACCTGGGCTGACCCTTCCCATCAGACTGACCTCTTGGTTGGTGGATTGGGTCTCAGATTCCAGGTTTGACGTCTGCAGCGTCCCCAGAGATCCACTGCTGGGCTGCTCGTTCCTGATCCTGAAGATCTACAATCCGGACGGTTTCAGATCTCCAAGCCCTGCCAGCTGCTGATTAGCTCAGTCAGAAGTCTCCACATTCTGATTGAATGAACACACCTGGTCCAGGTAATCAGCAGCGAGCAGTGCAGGGAGATCTGGAAAACAGGCAGGGTGCTAGATGATGACAGGAATAAGCAGCTCTGCTCTAAAGGTGCAGTCTGCTTTTCACCATGGATTCACTCCGGAAGTTCAGCCCAGTGAGGAACCCTGAGCAGCTCCTTCTGGAGGAAACTCCTTCTCAGTTTACTTTTAGAGAAGAAACGAGAATCTGAAGCTTAACGTTATTTAGCTTAAAACACAAAGATATCAAAGTCATTTAAATAACAGCAAAATATGTGAACGCTGCAAAGAATTAGAAATGATTTCATTTGTGAACCAAACTTCAGATTTATTTCACCTTGAAGGTCAACATGAATGTATGAATAAGGATTATCTGTTTCTTACATAAAAATCTAGAGCAATTTTTAAGCTTTTAATCTGAATGTTTTTGAGAATGTTCTCCAGAGAAAAACATCCAAAACCTGCTGAGATTTGTCTCAACTTTCAAATCAGAAGAATTTTTCAAAAACAAACTTCTTTTCCTCCATTAAAGCTCTTGATCAGTGGTTTTTTTAACTTCACTGCCATTTCTGTTGGATTGAAAAAGATGCTGGTTCTGCTCTGACGTCCAACTTTACAAAATTTTGTGATGAGACGGTTCCTGGCTCTTCTGAAAGATCCGGTTCTTCTCATTCAGATTGCGAAGGGAACCGGTTCTCCTTCAGTTTACCAGTCACCTCTGTAACCGCTCACCTTTAGAATCTGTTTATTTTGTGCACTGCTGATGATTGGTTGTGACCTGAGATTCCTCCATTTCCATGGAAACTGTTGGTTCAGACCTTTGATCCCAGGCGGTCCAGAACTCTTCTGAAACGGTTCCTTCTGCTCCTCAGGACTTGAGTAAACGGACCATTGAGAACATGCTGGCTCACATCCTGGACCCCGAGGCTGAGGCTGAGCGGGAGGCTGAGCTGGTTTCCATGACATCAGAGGGGCGCACCAACCTAGAGCGCTCGGTGGACACCAATGTGCCCCCCCGCAACCGCAAAGATGGCTGCAAAAACTTTTACTGGAAAGGCTTCACTTCCTGCTGATGCCCTGGCCAGGTAGCTGCACTTCCTGTTGCTTTGCTGTACAAAAACTCGCAGCTTTGTCTCACCTGTGGTTTTGATTTCCAGCTGAGGCCCCGCCTCCCTGAGACCAACAGACCCGTCCTGGTGTCCTGACTGATAATAGAGGACCAGCAAACAGATGACCTGAAAAATTAACGTAATTATCCAATAAAGAAATAAATCAGAGATCAGTCTCCACCATCTTTTTTTTGTACTTTTGAAATTTTAATAACATGCTTTGTCAAACAGATGTCGTCAAACACACGTCAACAAACACACGTCAACAAACACGCTTCGTCAAACAGTCTTCGTTAACATATTTTATCAAACTATTCGTCAAACACGCTTCGTCAAACAGTCTTCGTTAACATATTTTATCAAACACGCTTCATCAAATATGCTTCGTCAAACACGCTTTGTCAAAAACGCTTCATCAAACACTCTTCATTAACATGTTTTATCAAACACGCTTCAACAAACACGCTTCGTCAAATACGCTTCATCAAACACTCTTCGTTAACATGTTTTATCAAACACGCTTCGTCATACACTCTTTCTTTAACATGTTTTATCGAACTTGCTTCCTCAAACACGCTTCACCAAACACGCTTCATCAAACACTCTTTGTTAACATGTTTTATCAAACACGCGTCGTCAAACACACGTCGTCAAACACACGTCGTCAAACACACGTCGTCAAACACGCTTCATCAAACACTCTTCCTTAACATGTTTTATCAAACACGCTTCATCAAACACGCTTCATCAAACACTCTTCATCAAACACGCTTCATCAAGCACGCTTCATCAAACACTTTGTCAAACACGCTTCATCAAACAC
>BSAI01000072.1:820783-838535 GCA_036245035.1 Adrianichthys oophorus | reverse complement strand
TGGATGGATGGGTGGATGGATGGGTGGGTGGATGGGTGGATGGATGGGTGGGTGGATGGATGGATGGGTGGGTGGGTGGGTGGATGGATGGATGGGTGGGTGGATGGGTGGATGGATGGGTGGGTGGATGGGTGGATGGATGGGTGGGTGGATGGATGGATGGGTGGGTGGGTGGAGTATCTACATCAAAGTGTTTGTTTCGGATCAGAACCACAGCTAAAACCAGATCATTAATTTTAAAGGCTTTCTTTGAGGTCATCAACAATGATAGTGATAGTTCCTCTCCTGATTCTGCAGCCAATGAGCTTGGTAGAAATTTTCTTTAGAAACCTGCAGCTTCCAAGTAGTTTGTGACTCACTAATCTACTCCACAGGTCGACCAATCAGGACTCTTCCTGCCATCGAGAGACTATTACCTCAACAAGACGGCCAATGAGAAGGTAAGAATCCCCAAGCATGGGCCTCGGGTGTTTGTGAAGCTCTCTGGTTTAACCGCCAAAATATGGTCCTGATGGAACCCTAGCTCGGGTTCTTATGGAACCTCAATGTGGGCTTATACAGAACCCCAGCGGAGGCTCTTATAGAACTGTAGTGCAGGTTGTTAAGGAAACCCCAACGCAGGGTTGTTATGGAAAGCCAGTGCAGGTTCCAATGCAGAAGAATGGTATTTCTAAGTTTGTTGGAACCAAACAGTGACTGTAGATGAAGGAAGGATTTGGTTTAAAATGGATGGATGTCAGAGTGATGTCAGCACTAAGGCATTTTTATTGCAGTTGTTTAACACTCTGATAAAGAAACTGTTCTGGTTTCAGGTGCTTGCAGCATACCTGGACTACATGGTTGAGCTGGGAATGCTGCTGGGGGGTGAGAAGAGCTCTACCTTGGTCCAGATGCAGCAGATTCTGGAGTTTGAGACAGCACTGGCCAACATTACTGTACCACAGGACCAGCGAAGGGACGAGGAGAAGATCTACCACAAAGTCACCATCGCAGAGCTGCAGGTGAGAACTTGAACTGTCCCTCTGTCCAGGAAGAGGAACCAATCATCGTTTTTTAGAAGCCGTTAGTTAAAAAGGTTTTATGAGGTTTATAAAGACCAGATCCACTTCAGGCATACAGAAGATCTAATGAGAACCATGCAGGTAAAACTGCTTTTTCCTCTTCAAAGTTCATGAGGTTCAGCAGCAATGTTGAGTATACGGCAGAGCTGTGGACCAAATGTCACATTAATGCTTGTTTCCAAGCACACCCTGCTCTGGCATGTTCTGATTGGCTGAACACACCTGATCCAGGTGATCAGCAGGAAATGACATCTGGAAAACCGACAGTGTAGCTTCCATGCTAACTGGACTAAATGGTACCAACAGGTGAACTGCATCTGTTCAAAATAGTTTTAGGTCATGTGACAACAGTAAACGAAATATTATAGATGTGAGTGAAGGTTCCTTTGTAAGGACTTAATTCAACCGTGTTCAAAGTTGGTAGGAACATGGGTTTTCAAATACAGTTGTGATAATAACCACTGGAGCAGATAATCTGTAGAAAAACTGTGAAGAAATATACAGAACGGTTCTGGTTTAGAGTTACACCGCAGAGAACTCAGAGCAGCCGTCTCCACCAGCAGCGTGAAGTTCTTCTTCCTCCTGATATCTAAAGTCTGACCAGCAGTTGTGACCACACGATCCAGCTCTTCATCAACACAGCCAGCCATCAGAACACAAGGATCAGAAAACGCCGTTTGGTTTTCATCCTGCAGAGCTTCAGTCTGAGCAGAGGACGCGGTTTTCTTCTGTTCATTGCAGTCGTGAACACAGACTCAAATCTGTGATTCTTTAAAGGGTGAGTCAGAGTCAGCTGGAGGCCGCTCTGCATGGTCCTTTAGTGGCTTTATTTTTGATTAATCTTAATTATCAACAGAAACAAACGCATGTGTGTCTGTTTGTGTGTGCATTGGTGTGTGTGTGAGCCTAATGTTTTGTATGTGTTTGTGTGCGTTTCTTTGTTCAACCTCTGCCGCAGCTCTGCGTCCTTCAGGGCTGCAGATGCTTTAGGGGTCACCATGGTGACTGTTGCCATGAGCTGTTACTATGAGTCTGCATTTCTGGGAGGGGGGGTTAGATAACAGGTTATTACATAAACATGGAGGCTGATGTGAGCGTGGAGCTCAGACTCTGTTGGTTTAAAGTTGCTGTGGCGCAATCTGAATTTTTTTCATGAAAAATGTGAGAAAAATACAAAACACAAATTTCTGATAAATCTGTGTCAGTATAGGATTTTGTAAAAATAAAATGTACAAAAACACTTCTGGAGAATGAAGAGGAAGGAGAAGCTAATCATGAATCTGCATCAGTTCTTCTTTGTCTTCCAGCCGCTCCCTGTAGGGGGCGCCATACAGATTGGTTTCCATCCTCTTTCAGCCATGGACCTCCTCTGTGGTCCTCCTCTAGACCAGCCTTCTCCAGCCCTGTCCCTGGTGAGCTGCTGCCCGGCTTGTTTCCCTGCTTCAGTAATTACTGCTCACCTGGATCAGATGGGTTCTGTCAATCAGAAACTGGACTCACTCGGTCCAGCTGATCAGGAATTACTGAAGTGGGTTTAGCTGCAACACAAAGCGGGCGGCAGCTCACCGGGATCAGGGCTGGAGACGCCTGGATCTCCAACCTCACTACAGCATTACCATCACTGTTGCTTGTCTCACTGTCTCCAAACCATCTGCTTCCCTGCGTTTCTCTCCAGAACATCTGCTAGGATCTGTTCCTCTGATGGATTCATTCCTGATCCATCCTGGTCACTCCCAAACAGAACCTCAGCATCTTCATCTCTGCTGCCTGCAGCTCTGCCTCCTGTTTCTGTACCAGAGTGTTGAAACCAGCAACATGGCTGCTCTCACCACCCTCTTCTACACGTGAAAACGTCCTCCACCCGCTCCAATCTCACCTCTTTCCCACACTCTGTTGTTCTGACTGTTGGTCCTACAAGTCCTCCACCTCTGCTCGCTATAACCTCACCGCTCCTCGCATTCACACACAGGCTGTGTCTTCCTGCTGCTCGTCTTCAAACACAGAATCTGACTGACACCCAAACTACAATGGTAAAATAAAAGTTGATCCACTGATCATAAATTTGGGTTTGTGAGGCTGAAGTGAGTGCATGGGTTTGGGTTTGTGTTAGTGCTCAGCAAAAGCACTTCCAGAGAATTAAGACAACTTTGGTAAAAACGTCGTCACCAGCGTGGTTTTTCACACACTTGCCGATGGAGATGGACAGAGCAGCTCTCCTCCAAGCCTTCAGGTCTTTGGCATCTGGAATCTCCTTGCACTTCCCTCAGATCTGGTCTTTTTTCATTTGGCAGGTTTCTTCCTGGCAGGTGCAAAGGCTCATGGGTACTGTGATGACAGATGCTGATGTCTTGTTGTAGGTTCTGGCTCCAGCTGTGGACTGGCTTGAGTTCCTGACATCTTCCTTGTCTCCACTGGAGCTGAACGACACCGAGCCGGTGGTCCTGTACGCCAGAGAATACCTGCAGCAGGTTTCCGAGCTCATTAACAAGACCGACCGCAGGTCAGGCGCCCCCCACTGGTGACGGGCAATATGACACTTTTCAGATTCAAAACAGCACAGATTACTTTTTGCATGAAATCCCAGTGACCAACACTTCTTACTGGGATCTTCTTATTGATCAATTTATTCCTCAAGCATATTTGCTGTCCAAAACAGATACCATCTAAAACTGTCCAGGAAACAACTTTAATGTGCAAGGTTCAGAATACAAACCGTTCTTTCTAAATTCACCCTCATGCTGTGTTGCTGCTAAGGGTAAGACGCAGGACTCCTCAGGTCACATGACCAATGGAGCAGTTTCATCTGCTGTGGATGGGGGGGGTTCGGCACAAATCACTGGAGTAACTCACTGAATAACCAAAAATATTTAGAAATGACACATACACTTTGTCTTATTAGTTATCAGTACTGTAATAGAGTGGTTGATACTAAAATTGGTGATGTACCGGTATCTAAACCCGGGGATTGATACTGCCATCACTGCCCCAACATGCAGTAAAAAAAACTGTTTGACCGGGGGGACGGTCATCAGTGTCCTGATTTCTCCCCGTTATCAAACACCAGATGATAAATGATGTTTCCTTGTGTAATGCTTTACAGTCCCATTCACACATCAACTCATGCACACACACATGCACACGCTCCGCTGATGAATACTGGTGCCAACCTATAACCACCAGGAGCATTAAAAGAGAGGGAAAAACAAGAAGATTCTCTTTTAATGCTGACATGTTAATAATTCTGTCCTTTTAATTCCATTTACCTTTATTTAAACCAGGGGTGTAAAACACACGGGCCGTATCCGGCCCGTCAGATGCCCTATTCCAGCCCAGTCATGAAGAAAAAAAAACATAAGCATGTTTGAAAAAAAGCAACTTTCTAGCCCATTCCTGTGGCGAGTTCTGGTTCTTTAAAGAAATGACAGAAACGTGCAATTCCACCACTAGGGGGAGCAAAGGAAACGCAAGACTATCAGGACCAGAGATGCAGAAATAAACAGCAGATCTTTGCAAGCTCGTGCCACGTCTGGGTCAGATGCAGTTTGGTTTTCCGAGCCTCATGCTGTTAAGTTGCTACAAAAATGATCAGCTGTGACACCACAATGACCAAAATGTCGTTGTCAAAAAGAAGAAAGGCTGACGTGGAGCGCTGAGCCTTCCAGGAAAAATGGACCGTTTTATTTATTCATGGAGCTGAATGCAAACCTGCGTGCTGGTATGTAATGAACAGGTCGCAGTGCTCAAAGAATATAATATTCATCGCCACCATGAGACTCACCATAAAGAAAAGTTTGACCACTTGTAGGGGCGGTTAAGTGTTCGGTTCAAATAACCTGAAACATTGATTTCTGCAAAACAAAGGAGACAGAGACAGTTCGGCTCTTTTTCACTTGCAAGGAGAGACAGAAGGAGGTGCTGCTCCAACCGCCTCTGAGCCCCCATCCGGTCCCCTGCTTCTTATTAAGGTCTGGGAATGCCCTAGTTACAATCAGATGCAGCTCTGAAGGAGGGGGGAAAGAACACAAAAACCTATAGCTGCACCTGGAGATAGAAGTTCCACACACACACGTCAGCTTCTCAGTTTCAGTTTGTTATCTCTGATGTGTCTCGCCATCCTCCCTGCAGCCTCGCAGACACAGGCCTTCAGGATCAGCAAAACAGCAAACTGCACAGGTTCAGAGCAAACCACATCATTCTAACACACTAACACAATCATAGTAAAAACTAAGAACTCTCTTTAGCGTGCAGAGCTGCTGGCAGGTTGCGTGCGTGCAAAGCTTTTGCTTCATTGTGAAAACATAGCGCAGGCATTATCATGTTTTCAGGCGCTGATTGTAGGTCCTGCAAATGGATGACAAGAATTTAGAATCTAGATTAGGTACAGATAACTCTAACATATGAAAAGAGAAGATTAACCAACTCTTAGCTGGACTGAAGGAAAAAAACCCAAAAAACTGCAGCCGTGACGTCAGTGAAAGCTGGTTATTGGACTTTCCAGCCTTAAACAGAAAAAATATGAATTCAATTATGGCAGTTTTTCAACTTTTGACTGGGATGTTGGTGACCAACGTGAGGGGTCTTGGTTTACAGTGTTCCCTCGTTTATGGCGGAGATCCGTTCTAGAAAGAAACCCCGAAAGGTGAAGTCCCCAAAGTGGAATCACAGATGTTTAAGTCGGTGCAACTGCTGACTACACACTTCAATGAAAACAAAGATCGGAACAAAGTTTTATGTCCATTTAGCAAACCGAACACATTCTGTACAGGAGACACAACACAGAGCAGGTTGATTGACATGGTCTACAACCAATGAGGACACAGAGCTCACAGTTACAACGACGTAAAAGAAGAACCGCGATGTTGTGAGGGCACACTGTACGACCTGTACCGACCAACCAAAAGGTGACAGAACAGGACCTCTGAATGGAAGACACCCCCACCAGAACCAGACACAGTGAGGGGGGTCTTCTTGGAATGCTCAACAAATTCGCCTGATCTTCTACTGACAAACCTGAAGTCATGACTTCCCCTCATCAGCTAATCAGAGTTCTGACTCGGTTCTTTCCCAGCCTGCTGAACAACTACATGATGTGGACCCTTGTTCAGAAGAGCGTGGCCACTCTGGATCAGCGCTTCGAGAACGCTCAAGACAGACTGCTGGAAAGCCTCTACGGGACAAAGAAGGTACTGCTTCACGTCAACAGGTGCTGAAGCCTCGTGTTCAGACGGTTCTGACAGTAACCGGATCAGCCTGAGGCTGTTTCTGGACTGAGCTGCTGTCCAAGTCCTCCTGGTTCCAGCTAAACATGTTTAAACTCACGGAGAACCAAACCAGAACCCATTACCGAAACCAGTTTCTAACAGCTGGTTCTGGCTGTTCTGAACTGGATCAGGTGCACATGTTCTGATGGGGTAACTGAATTGGCTTGTAGTAACAGGAGAACCAGTCCAGTGGGATGGTTTTTGAATGTGTTTTCTGGTAATCTGGTTTAAACTGGTTCAAGCAGGTTTTGCAGGTCAGGATTGTTCCTGAAGACAAAAAGTTCTAACTGACTCATCGACCCAAAGTAACACAACATAAACAGTTCAGAGGCTCAAACCAGAAGTGAATTGCTGATGTAAGGGGTTCTGGGCAGGTGTGTGGTGAGGTTTCAGTGTGGTAGAACTCTTTGTGGATATGTCGGGTTCGGATGGTTCTAGCGGGTTTGTGACTGATGTGTCGCTGCAGTCCTGCACCCCCCGCTGGCAGACCTGCATCGGGAACACTGATGACACGCTGGGCTTCGCTCTGGGCGCGCTCTTCGTCAAGGCAACATTCGACAAGCTCAGCAAGGAGATCGTAAGCCGCCGCTCTGATGCTACGGCAGAAATGCTCTGGTTCCTTCTGTTCACCAGACTCTCTCTGACAGGCTGAAGAAATGATCAACGAGATCCGGTCAGCCTTTAAACACGCCCTGGACCGCCTCAGTTGGATGGACGAGCAGACAAGGAAGGCGGCAAAGGAAAAGGTTTGGGCTGAGCTTCAGCTGCCTGTTGAAGCAGCAGTTTGGAGATCCACCTGATACTTCTGTCTGCAGGCTGACTCCATCTACGACATGATTGGCTTCCCAGAGTTCATCCTGGACCCCAAAGAGCTGGACGACGTCTATGACGGGGTGAGTGGTGGCGGGCAGACGGCAGTGGTGGGTCTGCTGCCCCCTGCTGGCCAGCAGCAGCATCTCAGACTCTGCTCTGTTTCAGTACGAGGTTTCAGACGAGAGCTTTTTCCAGAACATGCTGAACTTCTACAATTTCTCAGCACGAGTGATGGCCGACCAGCTGAGGAAGACTCCCAACAAAGACCAGTAAGGCTCACGTGCACGGACACCACGTGCACACACAGTCCCAGAAAAGAGCTGAAGCTCTGAAGCGTAGTTTTATCTGAAGGAAAGTCAGGGAGTGAAGGCAGCGTTCTCATGGTTCTCTGAGGAGAACACGCTCTTTGGATCTGTCAGACCGGTCTGGGGGTTCCAGCAGACTAGTCCAACAAGAACTTGAACCAGTTTGGAGACTGTTCAGTTTGATAAACAAAGTTCTGAGATTTTTTGCAGCCGTTCAGATTCACTGCATCAACTTTCAGTTGTTCTTCTCTACAAACATTTAGTTTATGAAAAACATCTTCAGTGATTCAAACTGAAAAAGGAGGAGCTTTTATTTTAGACTCAAAAACAAACAAAGCGGTTCATTGTTGAAGATTTATCTGAAATGTCATTTCAAGAAAAGGATTGAAGGAGTAAGTCATGTTTGACTGCAGTTCACTGCTTCCTCTTGAAATGTGGAGAACAAATGTCAGACCCTCACATGTGTGAACACTTGAGTCGCGGCGCGTGCAGCGAGGGGGGCGGCGGTGGGAGAAACAGGAGAGAACGAGGGAGCTGTGCGGTGCGTGCAGACAACAGCCGCACACGGGGGGCGCTCAGTCGAGGTTCTGGAGTTGTAGTCATGAGTTTGAGTTGTTCTGTTTGTTTAAAAATGTCACCAGAAGCTTTTGCACGGAGCTTCAAAGTAATCTGATTTGTTTGTTATAGTGGATCAATAATAGGTTTGTTAGTTACGTTTTGTTGTTGTATTTAAGTTTATTTCTTAATGAGATGATCTTAGAATAGTAAAATGAACTTGTTTTAACCACTTCTGACGTGACACTAAATGAAGAGTTCTTTTGTGTTTTATCAGTCCTCCAGAATGCACTCGTCAGATGACTGAGTCAAATCTATTGTCAGACTGTTCATTATTAGAATAAATGTAAAGCACGTGTGCTTATTTCTACTGCACAGCAGTACCTTTAGTTTCTGTTCAGAAGTAAAGCTTAAATTGAATAATAATTAGTGCAAGTCAATTTACTGCTTTAGGAGAGTCTTTCTGACACTGACAGTAATTTTGAAAGGATGAATGTGCTGCTGTCAGATTAAAATACAGCCGCGTTGGGCTGTCTCAGAGGAGAAATGCATTTCTTCACGTGGGTGTGCTGAAGCACAGAAAGTGGCATTTAGATGTAAGGAATGACTTCTTCTTTTCGCAGGACTTTTTAAAGTTATAAAGCCGACATTGTTGTGGATTCTCTGAGCGCTGGCAGCTACGCGTTCATGTAGGTTACCGGAGAATATTGATAACGTCATGGAGGGCTAGTGCCTGTCTTTTCAAATTTAAAGACACATTTCTCCATATTTCTCTGTTTGGAGGGCTAAATGTAGGGGCAGGGGAAGAATTTGGATTTAGCCTTCATGACCGTTCAGCCCCTTTAGCCCATTGAGATGGCTAGGGCTGTGACATTGGGCTATATAAATCCAATGGAATTGAATTGAATTAATGACCCGTCCTCGTCTCCTTGTTTCCTCTCCTCCTGCAGGTGGAGTATGACTCCTCCTACTGTTAATGCCTACTACATGCCCACTAAGAACGGCATCGTTTTCCCTGCAGGGATCCTTCAAGCCCCCTTCTACGCCCACGACCACCCCAAGTCTGTTTACCTCCACATCCCTTCTCTCTGCTCCTTGTTTTTATTTATTTTTTACTCTTATTTTATTATTGAGGTCATAAACAATTAGAATTGTTATGGTGACGACTGTTATGACAAACGTGCACAAATAGAGTCCATTAAAACCAAAAATTGGATTTTCTTTGAAAATCTGTCTCTGCCATCTGAAGCTGCTAAAGAAATCTTTAAAGCAGGAATCATTGGACAAAAACTGAGGATTAGTGAAAATGAAGGATGTCTTAACTAACATCAGCTAATCTTTCCCCAAAACACACCTTTTATTTTCTGTTTTTAGGTCATTTATGAAAATATTTGGAAAATAATACTCTGAAGAATTACTAATATATTTCAGGACTTTTGTCTCTTGTTTTTAATGTTAATACTTTTATGCAAATCAAGGCTGACAAAGTTATCAGAAACAAATCCAAATGAATTTACTTTCAAATGGAAGGATTCCATCAGACCCAGAGCTCCAGCGACTTTCCAGAAGTTTCATGCTTGGACAGTTTAAAGCTTCAGTCTCAAACATGAGTTTCCTTTGTTTTCTTTGTGTTAAGATAAGAAAAGACTGAAGGTAGTTTAGTTAAACAAACACCATCATTTCCCCGGCACAGGTGATTCTGAAATCCTCTAACCAAAGCGTTGTCATTAAAAGAGCAGCATTTCCTTCTGTGTTCGTCTCACTGTAGTGTAGAAAGTCTAAAGACAGTCGGGTTAAAGCGTTAAAATGATAGTTGTTTATGAAGCTGGTAAAAACCAGAATCCTCAACTTGATGTTTATCTCAGATTTTTCTAATCGATGTTTTAAATGCAAACTGTTCCCAACAATGATTCTGACTCATTCTAACTGAAGCACTTTGTGATTTCTGCTTGATGACTTTCCTATCTTTGGTGGTTTGTTGCTGAAGCATGCTCAAAGCTCCTCCTCTTTGCTTTTAAACCATTGTAACCATGTTTGTGTTGTCAGGGCGTTGAACTTTGGCGGCATTGGGGTGGTGATGGGTCACGAGCTGACGCATGCCTTTGACGATCAGGGTAAGTCTGTGCTGCCTCCGTCTCGGCCAACAGCTCCACCTGCTGGTGGCCGTCATGTCTACAAAAACTCAGGTCTTAACTTTAGTTACCAGAGCTGTTAAAGTTCTGCTGCTGCTTCTGCCAGGCTGAGGAGTCCTTAATGTCACACTCCTCTGTAGAACAACTACTGAGAGTTTCTGAGAACTGGAGCGAGTGAGTGTGGGGTCATCCATCTCCGGTGACGCCGCGTGGATGAGCGGCAAAACATTTCAAGGAAGAACATTTGAAGTCCAGTTGCTGTGACTCAACTTCAAGACATAAAAAACCTAGATGAGAACCTTCACACTGTGCAGCATCTAAGACTCTACAAAATATTTCAACCTGTTACAGAAGGAGAGGAGGAAGGCGCGTTCGTAGAAAGAGAGAGAAGAGGAAAGTCAGGAGTGTTGGACTGAGAGTAGAGGCTTTGAATGACGGAACTATGACAGGAAAAGGTAGAGAGTTTGTTGACATGATGCAGAGGAGGATGGCAGACAGACTGTGTGTCCAGGAGACCAGATGGAAAGGTCGAAGCTAGAAGCTCAGGAGCAGGGGTCAAGTTGTTCCATCATGGTGGAGATGGGAGGAGGAGTTCTCTTAAAGAAGGAGTTTGTTAGGAGTGTTGTGGAAGTAAAAAGAGAGTCAGAGAGATGAGTCTGGAGATAGAAATGGAAGCTGTGATGTTTAATGTTGTTAGTGGGTATGCCCCACAGGTAGGATGTGAGCTGGAGGAGAAGGAGAGATTCTGGTTGGACCTTGATGAAGTGATGAAGAGCATCTCTAGAAGTGAGAGAGTTGTGATTGGAGCAGATTTTAGTGGACGTGTTGGTGCAGAAACAGAGGTGATGAGGAGGTGATGGACCGGTTTGGTATCCAGGAGAGGAACGTCAAAGGACAGATGGTGGTTGGTTTAGCAAAAAACATGGAATTGTCTATAGTGAATACATTTTTTGAGAAAAAAACAGGAACATAGAGTGACTTATTAGAGTGGAGGTAGAGCACACAGATAGACTACAGCTTGTGTAGACGGTGTAATCTGAAGGAGATCAGTGACTGTAAAGTAGTGGTTGGTGAGATTATTTTGAGACAGCATAGGATGGTGGTGTGTAGGATGACTCTGGTGATGAAGAAGATGATTAAGGAAAAGGCAAAGACAGAGAAGAGGATGAACAGAAGAATGCTTAAGGACTTTTAAGAAACATTTGAAACAGACTCTGTGTGGTCAGCAGATACTCCCAGATGACTGGATAACTACAGCTCATGTGATCAGGGAGGCAGGTCGGAGTGTACTTGGTGTGTCATCAGGAAAGAAAGTTGATAAAGAGACTTGGTGGTGGAATGAGGAGTTGCAGGAGTGTATACGGAGTAAAAGGCTAGCTAAGAAGAAGTGACACACTGAGAGGACTGAGAGTAGACAGGAGTACAGGGAGATGCAGTGTGAGGTGAAACCAGAGGAGGTCAAAGGTCAAACAAGGGGCTTATGATGACTTGTATGCTAGGATGGGTAGTACAGAAGAACAGACTGACCTTTACAGATTACAGTCCAGAGGAATGGAGAGAGTGGAAAAGAAGTGAAGAAGTGAGAGCAGACAGGTTGGAATGGATGGAGAAAAGTATCAGGTGTGATGTGTGAAAGAAGAGTTCCAGCTCAAATGAAAGGAACGGTGTACAAAACTGTGGTGACAGCAGCCATGTTGTTCAGCCTAGAGACGGAGGAACTGAAGAAAAGACAGGAAGCAGAACTGGAGGCAGCAGAAATGAAGATGCTGAGGTTCTCTTTGGGAGTGACCAGGATGGATAGAATCAGGAATGAGAACATCAGAAGAACAGCACATGGCAGAGGTTCTGGAGATAAAGTCAGAGAGGTCAGACTGAGATGGTTCGGTCATGTCCAGAGAAGAGACGGTAAATATATTGGTAGAAGGATGCTGAGTCTTGAGCTGCAGGAAAGAGGTCTAGA
This sequence comes from Adrianichthys oophorus, assembly GCA_036245035.1. NCBI lineage: Eukaryota > Metazoa > Chordata > Actinopteri > Beloniformes > Adrianichthyidae > Adrianichthys > Adrianichthys oophorus. Next base: position 826,448 of record BSAI01000072.1, on the reverse strand, counting down.
GGAAGACCAAAGAGGAGGTTTATGGATGCAGAGAAGACATGAAGGAAGCTGGTGTTAGAGTAGAGGATGCAGAAGACAGGGGTAGATGGAGGAAGCTGATTGGCTGCGGTGACTCCTGAAGGGAAAATCCAAAAGAAAAAGAAGAAGAAGATGATAACTTTTTTTTCATTTTTAACCCAATAGTTTCTGTGTTTTGCAGGTTGGATCCGCTCTGGTATTATTAGTTTGGCAGCAGCTAACACTAGCCTGTTAGGATTCCTAAAACTGGATTGTTGGTTTGTGAAGAAGAGCTTCATAGGTGCTGGTGTGTTCATGTTTGGAAAGCATAAATCATTTTTGTGTCCTTCAGGCCGTGAGTACGACAAAGAGGGTAACCTGAGGCCATGGTGGCAGAACTCTTCTGTGGAGGCATTTCGTGTGAGAACAGAGTGTATGATGGAGCAGTACAGCCGCTACACCGTCAACGGAGAACACGTCAACGGAAAACAGACTCTCGGAGAAAACATCGCAGACAATGGGGGCCTAAAAGCAGCATACCATGTTAGTGTGCTTGTCTTAAGGTGTGCATGAAGTTCACACTGTTACCACAACTCACCTGTTTTCACCTTCAGGCCTATCAATCATGGATCCAAAGACATGGACAGGAGAAAAGACTTCCTGCTGTCAACCTAACCAACGACCAGCTCTTCTTTGTGGGTTTTGCTCAGGTGAGAAAACAGGTGTCCCTCAGACACCTGGACTATTTTCTGAGGATTCTTTCATAAAGAGTTTGATTCCACAGCAGTCAGTTCTTGAACTGGAGCTGCAAAGGTGTTAACCCTTTCTAGACGTCTCATCAGTGTTTCTCTATAAACTTGATTTATGACCAAATCCAACAAAAACATAAACCTGAAACAACGTGGACAAACTGTCTGTCATCTGAAAGCTTAGAGGCTCAACATCATAGCCACCAAGTTCCCTTCCTAGATAACGTCAGGGGAAAGCTTGAAAAAGTAGAATGACGGAGGAAGAGTAGAAGTCAGTCATGTGATCCAATAAAACAGCGTTGTGTATGGCCGCTCTGCCGCCGTCCCTGAATGTGGTGTTTGGATGGTGGAGTGGGACCGAGAAGTGCTTCAGGCTTTGAAGCAGTAAACTGCTCAAAAACACGCTGTTTGCTGTCCATCATGCTCCACGTGTAGATGTTCTTCGTGGTATAAAGTTCTGTTGGTTTATCTTTACAGCTTTAGATTAATACCGAGCAGCAAAACAAATAGTCTTACATATGAAGTCATCCGCTGATGTTGTCCCGTGATCTGTTGCTTGAAGTCATCTGTCCGTCATCATTAGTAACATAAAACCTGAAGAACACGGCTCCCATCTTTTGTCGACTTCCTCCTGCTTTGTCCCTGCTCAGGTGTGGTGCTCTGTTCGGACACCAGAGAGCGCTCACGAAGGCCTGATGACCGACCCACACAGTCCTCCCAGATACAGAGTCATCGGCACGCTGGCCAACTCTCCAGACTTCAGCCGCCACTTCAGCTGTCCGGAGGGCACGCCCATGAACTCAGGAAAGCGCTGTGAGGTCTGGTAGATGTGCAGAGGAGGGCCGGGTCGTGGGTCAAGCGGACGGGTCTGGCGAGCTGGGTCATGTCTTAATTGGAGGCAGTGTCTGTTGGTTAGCGACAGTCAACCTCACGTCCTTCCTGGAAACAAAGAAGACTTTTTCACCTGATGAAGACAATGAAGCTGATGTTCACATCCGCTTTATTCTTGATTGATATTGATGGGTGTCAGTTCAGGTGTGTATGTGTGTGTTTGGGGGGGCTGATGATGACATCACTGTGATGAGCTCACACCATCTCACCTGTTACTGCACTTTCAGATGTGAAGGTGTTCTCTGATTGGCTGCTAGATGCAGAGGAATTGAACTCACAAAGTTGAATACTAAGAAATTAAGTCTGGAAAACGTTATGAATGAATCATTTTATTGGTTTGATAAAAATATGAGGTTTTTTTTATTTTGAAACAAACAATCCTTTTTGTCATTCATCCTATTGATGCCCATTTAGAACCAGTTGAAACAGTAGGTAAATGATGTAATTCAATTCCAATACTGAATTATGCAAATATATTTTTGTATTTACTGACAGCCTGTTAGGTTATCTTAGAGACGTTGAAAATATCAAGCTAACATTTGTTTATTGGTATTGATTTTTGTTGGGTTTTTTGGATAATTCTTTCTGCTTAACATGTGAACCGTTATGAAGCAGGAAGTGATGTTCTAGCCGGTCCAGTAAACCGAAACCATACTGACCCCACAGGAAGCTAACAGCAGAGGATTTGATCCTAAAACTGAATTATGATGCCTTAAAGCCTCAAAATCTACATGTTTTCAGTATTAAAATGTCTGTTTGTTGATTTTTAGTATATAACAGAATCACGCCACAGATTCTTCATGAAAGCTGCATAAAACTGACCCATGGGTCAGGGAAACACCAAGACCTTCAGCTGAAATCAGAATGATCAGGAGCCAGGATGACCATGAAGCAGTGATGATTATGAAGTGAGCAGGAAGCAGGAATGTTAAGAGAGTTCAATAATAGCAGAAAAAAAAGATTTTGCATTTATTCAAAAAAGTGTTAAGGCAATCAGAAACAATTTAGTGGAGTTTTCATTCCTGTTGGTGCAGAAACTTCAAGCAGCTGCTGGAACAGGGGTAAAAGGAGTGTTGCATTGAGGAGCCTAAGGTTCAGCCCTTAAACTGCAGATGAGAGGAAGGAACGCCATCGCCCTGTTCCGTTGGTGCGTGTGTGCAGTTTGTGTTTGTGCACGCTTTGCTTCCCGATGACATCACCGTTTGGTACCATGCAGCTTCCATGTCGTTTGTCCAGAAAAGCTGCTCCCTGCCAAAGACACGTGTGGTGCATGTGTGTGCGTGCCTGTGTGTGTCTTGTGGTCTGTCAGCTCTTGTAAGGACTGCTGAAAGTTTCCACGTGTGAGGACATTGTGAATCATGATGGCATTGGACCAATCCCCTCTGTGATGGCTGCTCGGATTGGGTTTAGGTGCAGGTGTTTGGTCTTAAAGCGGTCCCTGAATCAATCAGCGAACCCTCGGTGGACTGAAGTGAGGTTTTGGTGTAAAGTCAGTCCTGACAGGAACAGACAAAGGTGTGCAAATTCACTGAACTGCTTAGTTATCTGTGTGTAAAGAAGCCAGAAGCAGAGCTGACCAGTGTAAAATAAAAGCAGCTTGCTGTGACACTCTACCCTGAAGGGGCGCCCGTTCTCCACCAGTCCATCCCCACAGCTGCGTCACACAGAGGATGTCAGGAGGGTTTTATCATTTTAAGTTTGTTGTTAAAGATCTTGTAGGAATCCGTTGTTTTCTTTCAGAATGCAGAAATATAATAAACACTGAACCCCCTGAGCCTCTGTGTTCTGTTCTGTTAACAAGCAAAAAAAAAAAAAAAATCCCGTTTAGACCCACTCCAATGAAAATGATGATGTTGATGTTTTTAACATATTGCTGTTGCATTTTTCTGATGATGGAGATCACGTAAAGAAAAATTAACTTAAAATAAAATTGCATTTCTTAGTATTTATTTATTCAAATCATTGTGAACCTGGAGCAGTTGATTGCAGTGATGTAGAACTTTGTCTTGTCTTTGTTTTCCTCATCTGAGCTGGATCTGGATCACAACTGTACGGCTGGATCTGGCTCCAGCGTGTGGGAGGAGCTACTGCCAAAGGTTTTCAGCCTGATCGCTACATGGAGCGGTGTCTGTGTTTATCTCATTACAATGTGTGGAAGACACGGAGGATGATCAGAGCAGTGATGTGAAGGTTGTGGTTGGTGAGGCACCGACTCTGTCAGAGCCAGATTTACAAACTAACGTGAGGCCGATACTGGTCATTCTAGAACTGGAGAAGATTTATTGTTCCACCCATCATATTTCACAGTATCCACAAACAAAATGTGTAGTTTCTGATTACAGTTATGTCTTCAGACCAAATCTACAGAAAATAAGAGAAAAGAAAACAGTTTGGAGTAACCCCTAAAATACAATTTTCCCTTCTTCATTTTATTGAATCCTCTAAATGTGGGAACGTTTGTTTTAATAAAATTTCAAATAATATCATTCATGGAACGTGTTCCACAACATGCATCTAACCCTGTTACCATAACCTTGTTATTAATGAGACATTGATCCTGTTATTGATGAATATGTAGAAGAAAATCAGAAAAGTGAAGATTTACTTATCATGAATTTGAAGCCAAAAAAACACAGAGGTGAATGCTACACACTGTAACACAGGGCCGTGGAGAATGTTTTCTCAGCACACGGGCGCACACACGCTGGTCAAACCTTCACCTGTAAATGAAGTCCATTCGTCTCTCCTTCTGGACCAACATCTCTGTGACTTTACGTCTCCTGAGCTTCTTTTAGTTCTAGAAGTCTCAATAAAGACGTTGTTCAGCATCCATTCATTATGGCTTCATGTTTTTAATAAAAGTTCAGCTCTGAATCATTTTTTAATGAATTCACCATTTCAGTCAAAACAAAACACGAAAAACTGGCTCTTATTGAATAAACTTTAATAGTAACAAATGAAGAACAAATGCAAACTCAGGAGTTTCTGTTGAGGCCGTGCTACTACATGTCTTTCCAGTCCAGTTTTTTGTCACATTTTAACTAGTGCTCTCAATCAGTTAAAAAATTAATCAGATCAACCCACTTTTGAAATGTGATTAATCACAATGTTTTACGAGTTAAATTTTATAAGACAATATGCAGCTTTTGAACACAAACAGTCCAGAGAAAACATTTGTTCTTCATTCCTATTGTCAGAAATGTTTAAATGTATTGTATAAGTGTTAACTCAGAAATGTAATGTGTGTGCACAAAACACATCAACAGTAAGATAACTGTAAAAACTTTGTCTGTAGTACTTCAAGAAAACAAAGATGCTGATACACAGCCATAAGAAACAAACATTTTGTTTCTGCACTTTAAACGGTCCTGGTGAATTCTCAATTGTGATTGGCTGCTGGGTGTTCCGGAAGAAGTTCCCGTCACAACGTTCTGAATGTGCAGGTTTCTTCAAAACCAATTTTCCTTCATGATCTGGACAAAAACAAGCAGTAAGAGGAGAACTTTCACTCTGAACTGATGTTTTATTGAATCTATCGTGCTATCAGCACACACTATATCACTTTGCTTTGCCGCTGCAATTCAAGGTCGCTGCCGGATTAGCGACGCATGGATTTGTCACAGTGACAACGAACCGCATTACGTATTAAATCATTTTTAACGTGTTAGCTTTTTTATATATATATTCGTGTGCGTTAACGCATTGACGTTGACAGCCGTAATTTTAACAAAAAATAAATGATAGACAAACATGAAAAACATTAAATGTTAAATGGAAAGTGATGACATACAATACAATTGTGCACAGTTTTTAAATAAAGTATTAGATTTAGGCTGTTTTATATTTAGGGTTGCCAAGTGGTTGCTCTGCCAAATTTTACAGTTGCTATGGCAACACCTTGTTCCTCCCTGCCCTGGCGCCGCCCCTGAGCTCATCACGTAAAACTGCACGAAGAGACGGTTCCACTAATAGTGTTCTCAAAAGTTGTCCTGGTATTACGTTGTCCTGGTATTAAGTTGTCCTGGTAT
>BSAI01000072.1:796287-815783 GCA_036245035.1 Adrianichthys oophorus | reverse complement strand
TCCTGTGATTATGTTGTCCTGTGATTACGTTGTCCTGGTATTACGTTGTCCTGGTATTATGTTGTCCTGTGATTACGTTGTCCTGGTATTACGTTGTCCTGTGATTATGGCTTTCTAATGAAAAGTCCTTGTTTGTGCAGTTCAGAACTTTCCTTCATCGCCAGAAAAATGTCTAAGTCAGTTTTTAAAATAAATGCATGAAAAACAATAGATGCATTGCAGATTCTAACTGCAGCTACAGATGTTGTGGTTTGGGATAAAACTTTTAAGGCTAATCAATACATTTCTGGGAATAATTCCCATGACAACCCACAAAGGATTTTCTTTATTAAAAAAAAAAAATCTCCAGGACGACTTATAGTGGAGCAGCAAGACTGTCATCTGAAAAGTCCACAGGGGAAAAGGTGTTTCACAAGTATCCTATAATTTCATTTTTCTCTTCGTTATGTTTTTTCCCCAGATTATATTTTTCGACTGCCTTACGGCAGGCCAGGGGGGGGAGACAACGTACTGACGTCAGACGCTTTTCGATTTTAGCCAATCATGTTCGTACAGATCACAACTTCCGGTTTTGAATTGACCAAAAAAATCAAGATGGCTGCTGCACGGAACGGAAGGAGTGGACTTCTGGAAAAGGTCAGATTTAAAGTTGACCGTTTCTCCTACTTTTTTATGGTGGAGTCGAATGTTCGCACTTTGGTTGGACTTTGGTCTTCGGGTTCCACGGGTTCTCTTTGTGATGTGAAAATTCCCGCGCCCTTTCTGGCGGCTAAAGCAAATGGCTTTCTGGATCTCAGCACATTGATGATAAAAAAAAAAAAAAAAAGCCGTGCGTGTCAGGTCTGTCTGGTTCCGGTGGCTCTCGTCACCAAATTTCTAAAGATTGTTTTATTCACGTGTTAAACTGAAGGAAAGGCGCGTGCGCCGTATCTGTCCGTGTGCGATAGTTGCAGTTTCTGACCCGGATCAGATGCAGGCGCGTGTACACAGATGATGTTTCACACGCTTCCGTTTTTGAGTCTTCCCCTCAAACCGGAAAGCGTGCTCCTAAAATGAACACAGTTTCTCAGAAACGCCACGCAGAACCGCGGGCCTTGAACGCACCACGATTAGGAGAAACCACAGACCCACAAACTGTAAAAACCGCGAGATTTCATCTTCATTCTGCGTGTGTGCATGAAGGGATTTTTGTGCCATCATGCGGCAAGCAAATCACAGTTTTGAGATAATAATAATAAAAAAGTTTAAATAGCGAACAAAATGGAAAGTTTTATAAATAAAACTTCAGGAAAATGGAGTCAGTGCAAAATTGTGACGTGGAAAAATTTGTGTGCATTTTCAAGTGGAAAATTTGGATTTTACTTCCATGAAAATATTTATTTTAGTGGCACAAAAACTTGAGAACGCAAAATGGGGCGAAAATATTTTCAAAATATACTTCAAAAAACATTTTCATTTGCAAATTATGACGTTTTTTTTATATATAAAACTTTAAATTATCTTTGCAACTTAGAAAATATTGATCCAAAAACTGTGACTCTTGCTTGCAACGTGGTGGCACAAAATTTACTCCATATATGTGGGCAGATGATGTAGAGGAGAAAGGAGGATGGATCTCTGTGGCGCCTCCTAAAGGCAGCAGCTGTTAAACTGACAGATATGTCCTCAAGCTGGGATCGTGCACACAGCAGGATGCTCCAACATCTATGACTCCTCCTGTGTAGGGGTGTGCATTGGCAAGAATCTGGTGATACAATTGGTATCCCAATGCATGTCTCACAATACGACACGTATCGCGGCATATCCCAAGACTGTACTAGAATAATGGATGACTTAGAAAAAACTACCTGCGCTTTAATACATCTTTCATTGTAATATATTGGTAATACTATAAATGATCACATTATGCACTGCAACTGTATCTCATGTACAAGGTGCTTTATCCAAGCAAATTCCTAGTGCTTTTCTTTTGGTAAATTAAGACATTTGTTCCTCAGGGGAGCAGTCAGCATTGTCCACAAAATATGTTTTAGTATTAAATAAAATAGAATGAATGTGCCTTAACCAACAAGGTTCTGAGAGTATGACTGAGGAAATAAAGTGCTGTTTATTTCCAACATTGCTAAACGTAGCATTTAAACAGTTCAGTCTGAACAGGGATTAAACGGTGGATTCAATAATAAAGTGGAAAAAAGCTGCTTCTTTCCAGAAACATGTCAGTGTGATGAAGCAGCGTGACAGAATGAAGGAGAGCGCTTGAATGTGGTTAAGATGCTGTATTGACATGACGGTCTGTACTGCGGCTCTGCAGCTCCGTTTTCTCACACGTGGAAGTAAACATGTATTTCGCTGCTGATCACCATAACAACAGCCTTTTTTCAGAGCGTTGTACACGTCACTCCAGTCCATCAGGTCACTGAACAAGAACCTAGAACGTAAACTTTAACTCACTTCACCGACAGCCTTTTGACTGAGGCTGTTTTTATACTGGCAGCACCGTGGCACACAGTTTCAGTTTGGTATCCATCCCAAGTAAAAACTAAGTAGTACATGTCTCATAACAAAAACTGTGTTGACTGAACATTTACCACAAGCTGGTTCTTGCTAGATCTTGTTGTCTTATTGTGGTGTAGAGCTGCTCAAAGAGGCTCGGTGTGGGGTCATACGTGGAGGGGGAGCTGTGAAGGACGTCATAGATCTCCTGAGTTGCAGTTATGGAGTTCTGTTTCATTCTAACTTTTCCTGCAGTTGTAAAACGACGAGTTTTAATCTGGGGATTCTGATAACAAACAGTAGAATTTGGGTTTTCCTGTTGAGTGTCTCATCACAACCTGAAATGATAATTGTGTGTAATAACTGTGTGTTTTTGTGTTTCAGTGGAGGATTGATGAGAAGCCGGTAAAGATCGATAAATGGGACGGCGCTGCGGTAAAGAACTCTCTGGACGATGCAGCTAAGAAGGTCTGATCTGTTGTTATTGAAGGCAAATGTTGATTATTGATCCGTTTGATCAGACCGGATCTGATTGGTTTCTCTGAAACTTTCTCGGAGCAGCTCTGTGGTTTCTGGAGAAACAGCCAAAGAAAAGGTTTCTTGAGATGAAGCTTCTGACTATCATCCTACGCTCCTGGGAAAATAAATGTCTGTCTCTGCTGCGCCCCCTTCAGGTGCTGTTGAAGAAGTACGGTTATGTGGAGAACTTCCAGCTGGTAGACGGCCGTCTGCTCATCTGTACCGTCTCCTGTCTGTTTGCCATGTTGGCACTGGTCTGGGACTACCTCCACCCGTTCCCTGAGTCCAGACCGGTGCTGGCGTGCTGCGTGGTCTCATATCCTTCATGAGCGTGGTCTTTGATCCAAAGAAATAGTTTATGATTCGAAATGTTTTTATTTGTAAAGCCAGAGGCTCCGCCCCTTAACCCCTCCTACATATTTCATCATGATGGGCGTCCTGACCCTCTACACCTCCTACCAGGAGAAGAACATCTTCCTGGTGGCCATGCAGAGAGATCCTGCAGGCATGGACCCTGACCACATCTGGCAGCTGGCCTCCTCCCTCAAACGGTCAGAACCTGGTTCTGCTGAAAATCGTTTACACAGAGAAAACCAACATCGCTGACACGCGCACGCATGCGTGTGCATGTGTTCTTGCAGGTTTGATGATCAGTACACTCTGAGAGTCTCCTTCACCGACGGGAAGACGAAACGCTCGCGCGAGGCCGACTTTACCAAGTCCGTGTCGGCGTTCTTCGATGAGAACGGGACTTTGGTCATGGATCAGTTTGAGAAGAGCGTTTCCAGGCTGCACGACGCGCTGGCCTCCGACAAGAAGACCAAATGAGAGCCGGACCACAAAGAGAACTCTGCACGTCTGTCTGGTCCTTCTGCTCCACGGTTCCTGGTTTCAGTTTGATGAGCCGTCTGTCCAGAATCTGAAGCTGCAGATGAACTGAAACCAGAGAACTGTTGTGATGAAGACGTCCAGATGGTCTTCCTCAGAGCAAGTGCTGCTTCTCCTCTGGACTTTTTCTTTCGCAAAAGTTTTGGGTGAACCTCCCAGTGACTTCTTGTTGTCATGCTACTTTCAGTGTCAAAGTTTCACTGGTGGGAGGAGCCACAGAGAGGAAGTGGGTGTGGTCACCAGAATCTGTCCTCTGACGGCAGCTAAGGCGTTCAATAAAGCAAATTCAAATAGAAAAAATATCTTAGAAATCAGTTTCTGTGTTTAGATTTTTGCAGGACACAGTGGTGCGCTCCTCCTTTCTACAGGAAGTGGACTTTATTTTGAAAGTTGTCAGTGTGTAAAAATAAAGATGGGAGTTTCCAGCAGTGTGGCACTGCTGCCTTTCTTCTGTGAAAAGTTGTAGTTTAAAGGCTCTGCCAGCAGATGGCGCCAGCAGCTTCCCTGACATGAACTTTCAGACTTAATTTCAAAATCTCAACTAAAAAGTACCAGAAATGTTGAGCAAAGATATTTCTAAATTAAAGTAAAAAAAAAAAAAAATCAACAAAATATATCCAGTTTTTGTTTACAAAAATATTTCCATTGGAAGCAGATGTTTGGATTGAAAAAATGTTTTTACGGATTTAAGAAATAAGATAAGACTTCAAGTGAAAAAACGTTTGACTTCTGCTGCTTTTACTTTGAAATCTATACATTCAAAAACGTCAAAGTGACATGAAGATATTTCTGTCAAAGATCATTTATTTTAAACGATGTAAGTGTTCTTTCAGAGCAGAAGCGTTCAGTCTCTGGTGAAAATGTTCTTCATGGCGTTTAGCATCAAAGCTGCTCAGTCATAAGTTAGACTCCTTTTTCCAGAACCTGAGTGTGGTTTTTCCACTCCAGGATGTCTGGAATCACCTCAAAATGATTCACATCTTTTATCTGGAAAATAAAAGCTTCTTCGTGTTTGCACTTCAGTCCTAATAAATACTGAAGAGGTCGGATCACAAACTTCTACAGTGCACCAGCAGGGGGCGAGGTTAAGTTCAACAGGCAGGATCAGTGTTGGGCGGAGCCTGAAGTTGGTGCTTGTAGCTGTAGGTCTGCAGTCACACGGTGTGAGGAGAGGGCGAGCTGCCATGGCCTGTCTGATGGCTGCCTGGTCCATGCACAACCTCAGCGTGACCAACTCCATTCTCATGGTGAGTTCCTGGAAGCTTCACCTTTGTCAGCAGAGGTCAACCTGTGTGAACACCAGCAGAAAAAGGTTCTGATGGACCTGACAGAAACCAGAACCTTCCAGCAAACAGCTGCCTCAAGACAAAGCGCTGCTTCCGTTTCCTCCAGACGTTCCCGTGTCTGGACTGCAGGTCCATCCGTACCGTTACACAGAGGAGCAGGCGTGGAGACCTTCCTCCATCGCTGATGTCCAGCCTCGTCCCTTGTGCACGTAGAGATTCCTCCAGATTCTCTGATGTCTGTGGATATGTGGTTCAGTGGATGAAGAGGTCCAAGGTCTTCTGGACTGGTTTTGGTTTGCAGACTCTGTTTCACTGCTGTAGGGACTCCGGCCCATCTCTGTTGAGGTCACCTGAGAAGACCCGTCGACAGGTTGTCTAGTCTGGATGTCCACAAACCAGAAGCAGTCTGTGGGTTGTGTTCAGTAAAGTTCTGTGCTGTCACTTTCTTCTCCTGTGTGGACCGCGGCGTGGAATGGTATCAAGCTGAAAGACCGTGTTGTGTTTGTTTTGGTTATTTTGAGGTCTTCTCCATTCCTCAAATGATAAGTCTGGTTTTGGTTCTGCCTGAAAGAACCGCCGCTCCTCTTTCTGTCTCCATCTCCCGAACTGAAACAGGAAGACTGTCTTCTTCTGCTGTACCTCCAATCTTCTTGAATCTGTCCCTCAGAACACCAACGGGCCCCCGGACCTGATGTTGGACCCGCGGATGGTCGGCGTCTGCATGGATGAGGTGGTGAAGCGGCCGACAGGAATCCAGCAGGCGCCGCCATTGCAGGGACACCTGAAGAAGGTGGACAACAGCCTGACCGAGGCCCAGAGGTTCTCCTCGTTACCACGAAGACCAGCAGTCAACATTGAGTTCAGAGATGTCTCGTACTCCATCAGAGAGGGCCCCTGGTGGAGGAAGAAAGGTACGCACTCTGGTGTGAGAGTGTCTTACTCTGCTTCAGACTGGAATGATGGGAAAATCAGTAGAACAGATTGTTCTGAAGGTTCCTGCTCTAAGATCAGAGCCGAGGGTGAATGTTCTGTGAAAGAACATCTCCAGTTGGTTGTCATCTGCATAAAAGCAGCTGAGACCACAAATCTGGAGAAGACGGTCCAAGATGGAGTTCTGGGAACATCTGTGATCTGGAAATGAGATTCAGACCAGTTTGAGCTTCAGTATGAAATATTTATGACCACACTTGGACCTCATCAGAAACTTTGAGATTATCTGGAGCAACAATCCAGATCTATGTCAAAGCTGGAGCTCATAAAGCCCGCATGAAGCAGCAGATGTTCTGGTCCTTCAGCTCAAACATTCACAGAGGAACGGAGCTCCAGGGGAGTCTGGACACTGGGTTTGTGTCCTGCTGGATTATCAGCCTGTAATCTGTTAATCTCAGTCCCGTGTTCTGCTGGAAATAGCAGCAGGTCAGATTACAAGATGTTCACAGAGAAGAGCATTCTGCCGGCTCAGGATGGGCCCGGTTTTGATTGGTGGTTCTGAAATGGAAGGTCAGTTCAGATAGTTGTCTGCAGAATGGATGGTTGCACAAATAGAGCCTCCCTGTTCTCGTGACAGGCTCCGCCCACTAACATTGATGTATGTTTCTATCAAATGTAAGAATTTAGATGAATTCTTAGGACGGGTTTTTCTGAAGCTAGCAAACGTTTCTGAAAAATGGCAGGAAAATTGTGACACACAGAAGTGGGCGTGGCCAGTTAGACCTGATCTTGGGTGAAAGGTCAAAAATACACATAAGGGGGACTGAAGGTGCAGGAATAGTTGTGTTGCTTCACATTTATAAGACAAAAGAAACAAAAAAACGTGAATTTGTTAATCTGATTTAGTAACCAAGCTTGGACCTCATTTAAGAAGAACAAGTTCTAGATTTACAGAACCTGAAAACCTGGAGTCGGGTTCCAGCTATTATGTAGGAACAAAGAAGCTGAGAAAACAAAGAACTCTCAGTTTCTCAGAGAAATCCGGTTCTCAGGAAAATGAGTCGGGCAGGAAACAAGCAGCTGCCCGACAGCTTTCTGCTGGTGGTGTTGTCATGGTACCGTGACAGAATCATACTAAATGGTTCTGGTTCCAACAAGCCTACATGCCCCTCTGTTTACCAACAAAAAGTAGAGCATACCGCCACCTACCGATGTTTCATGTAAGACTGGAATCACCAGAACAATCAGGATCTTCCATAAATCAGACTGACAGCTGTGAGAAGAATCCATTTTGACCTGCAGAGGAAACGGTTCTGAACAGAGAAAACGCCAAACTAAAGAGGATCTCTTTGGTGAACGTTCATCACAGAACCAACTTCTCTGAGAAACTGCAGATCTGACTCAGTTCTGCCCCACAGAAAGTCCAAAATACTGAGTTTGATCCTGGAGCAAAGAGGCAGAGAAAGGAGAGCAGAGGGACTGATGAAGGATAGTAGATGATGCTCCATCCATCTGTCCATCATCCATCCATCCATGCCTCACTCTTCTGGTGGGGCGGCTCAGAGTAATGTCTGGAGAACAAAGGAACAGAAAAGCCTCAGTAGTCCTTCAGGATTTGGTCTGTTCTGCCTCCAGTGTGAGGATCTCCATGAGCAGGTTACTGTCGGTCACTCTGGATTAATTCCCCTTCATCCCATTAAATCTTCTGATCTCATTAGACAGGGTTTGTTGTATCTTCATCTTTACCTTCGTTGTTCTTTCACATTTGTCAACAAATTCTCCTCAAACTTTTTTCAGAGGATGCTGCAGGGAGCCTGTGTGTATCTGGTTATTTGTGTGCTTGTGGATGTGTTTCTGTATGCGTGTGTGTCTTTGTGCGCATCAGCATCAGCCAGAACATCTCAGGATGTTCTCTTGAGCTCTACTAGTGTTCTTCAGAGAAGTTGGATTTGGGTTTTCCTAACGGTCTTGTTTGGTTCTGTGTGAGAACATTATCATTGGCTCTGAAGAACAGGAGCTCTGAACTCTCAGTTCCTCAGAGCCTGACTGTGAGTTGGAAATCAGGGGTGTGGCCTCCAGCACGAAGAGCGTCTGGGAACCTCCACTCTGATTGTTTCTGCTGCGTTTCAGGTTTCAAAACTCTCCTCAAAGGGATCTCCGGAAACTTCACCAGTGGAGACCTGGTGGCCATCATGGGGCCCTCAGGGGCCGGGAAGTCCACCCTCATGAACATCCTGGCCGGGTACAGGTGGGTCCTGTCCATCTGAGACGGTTTCACAATGACAGAAGAGTTTCATCAGTGTCTCCTGAACCTGCAGGGAGACCGGCATGAAGGGGGAGATCCTGATCAACGGGCAGCCCAGAGACCTGCGCTCCTTCAGGAAGGTGTCCTGCTACATCATGCAGGACGACATGCTGCTGCCCCACCTGACTGTGCAAGAGGCCATGATGGTATGCTACCGGCACCAGGACGGGGGGCTTCGCTGATCACCACTGGTGCCCATGACCCCAACGTCTGCCCACACACACACACACACTCTTATACTCTTATGAACATGGCAAAATGAGGACACAGCATCTGTCTGCCTCTTATCCCAGCATGCATCACTCTGGCTGTCAAATCAACTCATTTTCATAGAGAACTTCTGTTATGCTGGACTCAACTTCTCTCATCACAATTGTATTTCATGGAGCAACTCTTCCATTTTAAACCAAAAACGTTCTCCTTTATATAAAGAACGGTTCACTTACAATCATTTCTTAAGTACAAACATACAAACAACATCGCTGGGCCTCAAAAAGACTTTCAGATGGTTATTAGATCAAATCCGCATACTTTAGCACCAAGCATAAAAGTTGAAGATCGAAGAGAAGATTGAAGGGGGGGGCAAACATGTTCATCAGTTTGATCACTATTCTGTACTTTGGACGCCAGCATAGATGGCCTCCCATGAGTCAGTGGAACACAATCTCCTTATTACCCAATAAATATATTATTAACAATAGAATAAAAGAATTTATATTCACACTTAAACATAGACATAACCCGGTTAAAGATTATATTTGTCTTTTTTTCCATGATGAATGTATGAAAGGCTCTTTCTGCTTGTTGATTGTCCCGTTGTCTCTGTGTTTTGGAGTGACATGCAGACATATCTTACTGGAAAAAATAAGAACAAACATATGTCATTAATCTCATTAAAGTATTAGAAAATATTACATACGCAAAAGAAAATGTCTGACTAAAGTTCCTTCACTAAAACATTTTGTTAAAGTACATTTAAAATATATTTGGTTTCCTTGGAAAAATGGAAAATACCCAATCATAACTTGTTCCAAACAATCAGACTCCTCAAAGCTTTTAAATTGATCTCTAATTAGCAGACCCCTATCTTAGAATTGAACGGTATTTCAATGTTTCAATGTCCTTTATTTTGTTATTTCATTGTATTGTTTTATGTTAGCTTTACTATATAAAAGGAAAGTATTATTAAACTTTGTATACATGTTTTTTGCATTGTACTTGAAGATTTATGTATATTTATATAATAGAATTTGTTTATTGTATTGTGTTTTAAATTCTAAAAAAACTCTGCCTCTATCCCAGCATCCCTCTTTGTGGTATCCCACCATGTGACCCACATTAAAAACTTGCTGACTCCTGGTATGTCTGCAGGTTTCTGCCAACCTAAAGCTGCAGGAGAAGGTGGAGGCTCGCAGGGAGATGGTGAGCTTCAAACCTCACACCCATCTCCTTGTCCTCACCTCAGTCTGGAAACCCAGCCTGGTTCTGGTCTGTGTTCATCAGGTCCAGGAGATCCTGCGAGCTCTGGGTCTGCTGGACTGTCTCAGAACCAGGACGTCCCACCTGTCGGGGGGTCAGAGGAAGAGGCTGGCCATCGCTCTGGAGCTGGTCAATAACCCCCCAGTCATGTTCTTTGATGAACCCACGAGGTGAGGTCTTCATCCACATTGTTTGGTACTGTACTGGCTCACTAAGCAGACAGGAAGTTCTTCTGCATTCAGAGCTTTCAGAATAAAATCCTTCAACCCAAACATGAATATTTTTCATAAAAACCCTCAAAGACAGAAAGTGCTGGTTGACTCACAGACACGCTTTGGTTTCAGACACTTTTTATCTTCATGAACTTTCAGCCTCAGAGCAGCAGAGTGAGGCAGTTCTTCCTGGTGGGGGTGAAGTGAGGGTTTGGACAGACCTTCCAGTGTCTCTGCTGGTGTCTGGTCTGATGATGGAACCACTGAGGGACTCGAGTCCCAACTAAATCCTTGATTTAAAGACAAAGTGAGATGAAGGCAGTTTTCACTCTTCATCCTCATCAGTTCCTCAACAGTCTTTGTCACGATTGTGTCCACAGGTGTTTCTGTCTTCCGGATCAGAGCAGAAGTTCAGATGTTCATCCATCAAAAACCATTTGACTTTGATCATTTTGCTTTTAAAACGGATCCAAAGTTTTTTTTAAACTGTTCTTGAAGTTGGTCCATAATAAAAAAAAGAACCTGTTCACATCTGAAGTCCTGAGTGGGTCAGTTCCACAATTCCATGCAGAGACTCAGAATTTATCTTAACAATCTAGTGGTTCTGTTGGTCCAGTATGGACCTCAGAACTGTCACAGTAGACAACCTCACCCAAACCCTCAGAGTACATCCATTTAAAACCAAGAAAACTTTGACACTTTTCTCAAAGTTTTCACACAAAAAAGAACACCTGAAGGTAATGCTAATATTGTGTGTATGTGTGTGTGTACCTGTGTGTGGGTGTACTTTTGTGTACACATGTGAACCTGTGTGTGTATCTGTGTGTACGTGGGTGTACCTGTGTGTGTCAGTGGTCTGGACAGCTCGTCCTGCTTCCAGGTGGTGTCTCTGCTCAAAGCTCTGGCTCGGGGGGGTCGGACTGTCATCTGCACCATTCACCAGCCCAGCGCCAAACTCTTCGAGCTCTTTGATAAGGTGACCTCAGCACGTCTCCATGGAAACGCACAGGCCGAGTTTGTGACATTTTGACCCGAAGTTTAGTTTATTAGTTTGTCAGGACGGCGTACCAATACATGAAGCTTAAAAAGCAAAAATACTTTCACCAGATTGTAGCTTAACAGTTAGTTTCCATCTGTAGTCCCTTTACAAAAACATACATCATGTACACAACATATACACAACTGTTGGAAACATTTTTACCAATTTAAAGATGTTTAAAAATGCAATTTAAACACATTTACCAATTTACAAAACAGACACACAACACAAAACAATACAACATGAAACCATTTCCAACTTAAAATCAAATCATTCCTCCAACAGTCTGGTTCTCTGGTACCCCACAAGAGGAACATGTGATGGTGAAATACCCGTCCGGTAATGTCAGTGTGAGCTCCAGACAGCTGCAGAAGCTGGTTAGAGTGTTCTGGGGTTCTGTTCTAGATAGGCTGGTGCTGCTCTGGTTATGATTTGGGTCCATCAGAACCTGGAGAACACGTAGATTGTGTCTTTGTGTTGCAGCTCTATGTTCTCAGTCAGGGCCAGTGCATCTACAAGGGGAAGGTGTCCAGCCTGGTTCCATACCTGCAGGAGCTGGGCCTGAGCTGCCCCACCTACCACAACCCCGCAGACTTTGGTGAGCTTCACCAGCACGCGTGTTCAAGGTCGCAGAGAGGAGGGGGACAACGACTGCCCCCACCCTCTGTGTGGGAACAGATCTGTCTATACCATCTATTCTACATGTAGACATGTTTGTTTTTCTTCCAGAAGTAAATGTACTATTTCATGGCATTTATGAATCGTCAAATTTTAAATATTTTTGTAACCAATGTTTTGTTTTCCACAAAAACGATGAGAATGAAAGGAAGGAGCGCTTTGACTCGTCAATCGAAACACGGTTTTTGTTTTTACCGCTTTGCAGTCATGGAGGTGGCGTCAGGGGAATACGGGGACCAGATGGTGAGACTGGTGAAGGCCGTTCAGGACAGGAAATGGGAGGAGCATCAGCTGGATGTTGATGGAGACACAAAGCTCCTGTGGCAGCGCACGGAGGAGGTAGAAATCCAAACAACCCCAAACGCCTGAACGAGTCATGAGGTCATAAAGATGAAGGAAAATCTGCACAGAATCTGTTTGTTCAGAAATCTCACAACATCACAGTCCTGTTCTCTCCCCAACTGTGGTACATCTGGGATTTCTATCAGTTACTAATAAAAACGATCCGTTTAGATCATAAAGTTTGACTCTGTCCAGTGATTTGAGTTCTAAGCAGACCTGATGTTCTTCAGGAAAGTTCCTCATCTGAAGGTTGCCACAGTTTCTCTGCCAGCTGCGTGACTCAGTTCAGCATCCTGTTCAGGAGGACCTTCCTCAGCATCCTCAGAGACTCGGTGAGAACCTCTCCTGCTTCCGTCTTCTAAGGTTCCTCCTCTGCTTTCCTTTCAGCTGCTTCCTTGTTAGTTGACCTGTGAACCTTCTGTCAGTTTCTTTTCCTAAAGTTCACACCTTAGTTTAACTCAATGTTTGTGTCAGCTTTACTTTGTCAGTTTATTCATTCAAACTTTTAGTTGGTGTCTTAGTTTTCATTCCTAGTTTAACTTTAAGAGTTTCTTGGCAAAATAAATTCCTCACTTTACGCCTCAGTGTCAGTCACAGTTTACATGGTAGTTTGCTGGTGAGTTAATGTGTTTTCATTCATCTTTTAGTTTATTTGATGCCTTACTTCAAGTGGTAATTCTATTTTAAATCAAAGTCTGGGCATCGTTTTTAATTTTCAAAGTAGAAATGTTTTATTTCAGATTGTGGTTGCTGTCTGTGTTTACGCCCGACTGAATGTGTTTAAGGTTAAGCATCCCATCATAGAGATGCGTTATGTTAGGTTTGGTTGTCTTTGTAAACGGCGTGTTTCAATTCAAATGTGTTCGTTTTGGACGCCATTGTTGTGTTCCGAGTAGTTCCTCAGAAACAATCTTTTCTCAGTGTTCCTTCCTTTTATTGCGGTTCACAGTATAACTGCAATATCATGTAAACAATATTTTGTTTTTCAGGTCTAACTTTGCACGTTTTCCTTTTCTTTTTAAAGGGCAGTGTGTTCTGCATCCTGATTGGCTGTTGACCTTGTCAGTCAGTCTGTGCAGTCATAGAGGTGGTGTCTTTAGTTAAAATGGTCTCCTGTACAGAATGCTGTATCTATGGAGGTTTGAAAAGTACATTTGTATCGTCAGAGGTTGTACAGCCAATTGTACTTCATGAATTGTGTCCATTGCGGGTTGTTTTTAGAAGATAACTTGTACTATAAACCATGAGTCACTGGTTGGTCTTTAGGGGTCGCTCTATAAAGAATGTCATGTGTGAACTTTAGGGAAATGCAGACTGTGACTGAGGCTTTGATTGGTTGAGCAGGTCCTGACTCACCTGAGGATCTCATCCCACATCGGGATCGGGATCCTGATTGGTCTGCTGTACCTGGGCATCGGAAATGAAGCCAAGAAGGTTCTGAGCAACTCAGGCTTCCTCTTCTTCTCCATGCTGTTCCTCATGTTCGCTGCTCTCATGCCCACCGTCCTCACATGTAAGTCTGCGTTTCCTGCTTCAGAGTCAGTGGGGGGGCGGTCCTCTGGTGATCACCTGTGCTTGTGGCCTCAGTTCCTCTGGAGATGGGGGTCTTTCTGAGGGAACATCTGAATTACTGGTACAGTCTGAAAGCTTACTACCTGGCCAAAACAATGGCGGACATGCCCTTTCAGGTGAGCCCTTCTGACACACAGCACACCTGAGTAAAGGAACCAAAACCTGCATCCATGTTTCTGCTGAAAACCTTTGTTTCACAGAACATCAAAGTGACATCAAAAGAGACTAAAGCCTGAACTCTACACCGTTCCTCAACATTAACCAGTCAGGCTGAAAGTTAGAAAGGTGTTTCTCAGGGCTCTGTCCTTGAACCACCACTGTTTTCATTTTAACTTGTTCTGTTACAGCAGGGGTTCTCAAAGCGGAGGGACAAATGAAGAGCTCGACTTTAGACTGGGGGGCCAATTTTGGTGGAAAAAAATCACTGAACAGAAAAATGTTGTTTTTAATAACTTTAATGACCAAGTGTCATTTGTACTGTTAACAAATGTTAACTGTTAACAATAAGAGCAAACAGAGCAAGATTTAAACATAGTTTTAACTGAGAAAAACAACAACAGAGCTGTGTGATGTCTATGTGAGCTTCTTTCAGCAGACATTCTTTAACAAACTCCCCGTCACTGAAGGACTTGCTGCGTCGGTGTAAAGCTAAGCTGCGTTCCTCCTGCCAGAATGTGTTTCCCGCTCTCAGGCATCGTGGATTTGTTTCATAACCCTCATATTTTGTCCCAAAAAGAATTTAAAGAAGGTAGAGGATTACAATATATACTTAATTCTGGGGTTTCTGGGAGTTTATTGTCATATTATCATGTTTTCCACATATTCTACGTAAACAACAACAGCTTTTTGTGTTAAAAACAACCTCTGTTTGGATAATTTAGGAATACAAAAAGCAATTTATGAAAGTGACTTTGATGAAAGAATTTAACAACAGAAAATTAATTAATAGTTGTTACTTCGACAGCAAATTATTGGGGGCACAGATTCTGGCAGGCTGGATCAGCGGCCTAACAGAATCTGTGCCCCCTCTGGTTGTTTAACATAGAATATGTGGGAAAGAAGTCAGAAATGACAATAAAGTCCCAGAAGCCCCAGGATAAAGTATATTAGAATCCTCCCCCTTCTTTTAACACCGTTTGGGACAAAATATGAGTGTTACTAAACAAATCAACAATGCCTGAGAGCGGGGAACACATTCTGACAGGAGAGACGTACCTCGACAACACCAGGCCATTACCAAAACCACAACGAAGCGACAGTAGCTTCTGCCACAGCTTCACTGGATTTAGCCATTTTTGGAAACATTATCTGCTGTGCAGCATAGCAGTTGTTGGAGCTTATCGTTGCGCTCCTCGCCAGGTAAATTTGCCATCGTTTTTATGATTTGTGCCATAGTGATGATTTATATTGAGTTCTTTGAGCACATGACTTTATCGAGGTACGACACTTTGAGAACCCCTGTTTTACAGGTATTTATCAATATTTTTAAACAGTCCCATTTTTGTCAGTCAATTAACAAACAAAACCCATATTTATCAGAATACAAGTTTCTGTTTTTCAAAGGACAAAAAATATGAACCAAAAAAGAAAGCTCTTGATTGTTCAGATAAATGTAGGTTTTAGACTTTTCTCAGTTCTGTAAATATCTTGATTTTCTGTAGTGTGAAAGTCTCAGATTTTAATGAAACAAATGGGTTCAGATGTCTGAGATGCAGTAAATGCAGCACGACTGGAGTCTGCATGGAGGACAGTGTGATGTCACAAAACGCCGCATGTCTGAACGGCTGAGACACCCCAGGTGTGAGTCTCCCCTCAGCAGACAGACTCACACCTGGGGTGTCTCTGTGTGTGTGTGTGTGTGTGGGGGGGGGGGGCAGGTGGTGTTCCCCCTGGTGTACTGCAGCATCGTCTACTGGATGACCGCTCAGCCTCCAGACGCCGGGCGCTTCTTCCTCTTCCTGTCTCTTGGAGTTCTAACGTCTCTGGTGGCGCAGAGTCTGGGTCTGCTGATCGGAGCCGCCTCCACCTCTCTGCAGGTCTGAGCCCCCCCAACCCCACTGCCTGTGTTTGCTCTCAGACTCGCTCAGGTGGGTTTGCTCCTGCAGGTGGCCACGTTTGTGGGTCCGGTCACGGCCATCCCGGTTCTGTTGTTCTCTGGGTTCTTTGTCAGCTTCGACACCATCCCTTGGTACCTGCAGTGGATTTCCTACATCTCCTATGTCAGGTGGGGGCACTGTTTGACAGAAATACACAGATAGAAGCTGATTGATCCTCCAGAATGAGAAGTTCTTGTGAAGTTCCAGTTCTTGTTCTGGGCCCATCCTCCATTGACCCAGAAAAGTTCTGGATGTTTTCACTGGCTCTCTTCATCAAATCAGATCTCTCGTTTTCTGAAATCCTCTCTGTTGAAGCCCGCTGGTCCCAGTCCGGACTTCTATCTGCAGAACCAGTTTAGAACTGAACTGTTCAGATGTCTGAGGTGCAGTGAATGCAGCGCGAGTGGAGGCTGGATAGGTGTCAGTGGATGCTAAACACCTGAACTCGCCTGCAGCTGCAGCCTCAAGTGTTCCTGCCGCCATGTCCTCATAAGTCAATGTTCTGTCTTGCTGTGTGAAGGCTGCGTGGGTAACAGCGCCCCCTGCTGCTCACGCAGCTGAACCTGCTGCTGCTTTTCAGGTACGGCTTCGAGGGCGTCATCCTGTCTATCTACGGTTTGGACAGGGCTGATCTTCACTGCGATGAAAACGACACCTGTCACTTCCAGAAGTCGGACGCCATCCTGAAGGAGCTGGACATGCTGGACGCCAAACTCTACCTGGACTTCATCATCCTCACCATCTTCTTCCTGTCCCTACGACTCATTGCTTACTTCGTCCTGCGCTACAAGCTGAGATCTGAGAGGTAGACCAGGACCAGGAGGTCCAGTGGACACAGTTTCATGTGACTCTGGAGAACGAAGAGAAGAAAGACGGAGATGGTGGATCCACTCTGAATCAGGTCCTGCAGGACCAGAGCTGGCCTCTTGTTTCCTGAAGGTTTCTCTGTGCCACAAATTCAAATTCAGGAAGATGGAATCCTGCTTTTCAGAATAAAAGCCTGGCTGTCAGATCTACTTGTTTTAGTAAAAACTGCAAGCAGAAGATGAAGATCTCTTGAACCAAAATACCTGCTCCAACCACGGGCAGCACCTCCTCCTTTAAGATGGTTTAAAAACCAAACTACCTGGAGCCAGGTCAATTCACCAGATCACCACTGGAGGGGTTGTTACACATTGAGTCAGTCTCCATCCATTATGATGTAAAACACAGAACCTAACATCCTCAAACTAGAAAGGTAATTAAAAAAATAAACTTTTTTGGAAAGTTTCTTTATGCAGAAAAGAGCGGGAGAGGAACCAGAAAAAGAACCTTCCATTTCAAAATAAAGGATATCTGGATTTACGAGAGTAAACCAGCAGTCTATTCTGGAAACAGCTGTTCCCCTCATACCCGCTCTGCCTGACATGTGGTGATCAACTCTCTAATGTTATGATAACACCACTAATAAAGCTACAAACACAGTGGATTCTTGATTCTTATTTTATTTTAAAAATACCAGTTTTATGATGGCTGTGTCATTTTAGTTTGTTAGTGTTTATCGCCACATGAAGGAAGAGATTTTCAGTTCAAAGGTCAGACTGGACAGCATGAGGCGACTGAAGAACCACTCCTCCAACTGGACGAGTGCAGATCCTGTTTGATCAGAACCAGGGACATCTCAACATTCTTAGAATCATTGAAACTAAACGTGAATGTGATGAAGAATATTGTGGACCAGTGAGGCTGGACTCGCAGTCTGTCAGCGATGTCCTTCAGAGCTTGAGCTGAGCTCGCTGGGGTCCGAGGTCACCTCATCAGACACAGTTTCCATCCTTGGAGAAAGATGAACCACAGAGACCAATCAGGAGAAGAGTCCAGATGTCCTCAGAGAGCAGAAGGTTAATGACCTCCCCTCAGACCTGCAACAACAACAGCAAAACATGCGTCTGTGGAGGGAGGGGGCACAAGGGAGCCATCAGACTCTGAGTCATCCATCGTTTGTGTTTGTTCAAATGTTCTTCATTAAAAACACAAAGAAGCTCACAGAAAAATGTCTGCGGTTATTAACCACCAAACCTCCATGTTTCTGTTTTCTAACATTTACCTGCTTTCCTGCTGTGCAGGAACTTCACACGGAACTTCACTCCAGAACACCTGGTTGGCTTGTCTGCTGCAGTTCTTCTGTTCTGTGCTCTGGTACAGTTCACAGAACCATATTGGGTTGGTTTGCAGAGCTGGTCCAGATCACACTGTTGACGGTTGAACTCCTGAACCTCATGGTTCTGATCCAATGTTCCTTCACCCAGTGAAGCCTCAGCAGGATGTCTTTACAGTCATCGTTGGTCCAAGAACGTCCAAGTTCAGTATTTTTTTATCTAACTAAATCCACCCCCCCTATTCTTCCACACATTCAGCCCCCCAGGGGCCTTGTCAGTTCCAGAACCACTACTGTCCAGACTTCTGGGACTTTCTCCTCGTGGTTCTGCAGAGGATTTTGCCGGGTCATGTTCCAGAGTGAACTTATCCTTTCTGGTTAGAGCTCGCCGCCGTCAGGTACTGATGAGCTGCAGGACAAATCATCTCTGTCACGTGCAACGATCACGTTGTTCCTGAAGGATCTTTTGTCTTTGAAGAACGAAGAATCATTACAGCCAGTAGCAGTGGATCCAGTTTATTTTTCACAAGCAGAGATCTCCTCTGAGTTAAGCATGTACACAATGCCTCAGGATGAGGATTGTCCAGTGTCCTCCACCCCAGATGTTCAAATCTCCTGAGCTGTTCCTCATCTTCTAGCAGCAGCAGATCTTCTGTTAGTTCCTCCCAAATGTCTGAGCTTCACCGTCAACCTGAATACGTCTCAAGTCAGTTCAATTTAATTCAGTTTCCAGGTTGTAGCACATCAGCTGTCCGTCCGGGTTGAGGATTTCTCCTTCATGGGGGAAACCCTGAGGTTTCTTAGTTTTTTCCCCCTGTCAGAAAACAGGAGTCCGCCCCATCCAGATCTGGAACAGGATTCAGGCTCTGCCCGCCACCTGAACCCCCCCACTCCCAACATTGTGCCAAAAGGTCTGGCCTCAGATCCATGCTTTCTGTGAGGGGGGGAGCAGGCTTGATTCGTTTTGAAGACGTTTGTTGGGAGACGATGACTTCAAGCTTGAGCTTGTGGTCAGACTGAACTTGGGATTGTGAAAGAACCAGTACTTAATGGGGGTTATGTTGGTGTACGCCCTCACTGTAGCTACAACCCCCCCCCTCATCATGGTCATACAAGTCAAACAAAGACAGACCCCCACAGAGATGAAAACCTAATAAGATTCTCTAAGTTAGAGTTTCAGGAACCTTTTGTCATCAGACAGGAAGTCTGAACTCTGCTGGTGTTTCAGGGGGATTCCTCTGACAGTTGCGTCATGCTGCTGCTGCTTAAAAAGCTGTGATCCAGCCTCCGTTTGCAGATGATCTTCTCTTTTCCAAAGGCCTGACGGATCTTCTCCTTCTGAGCTCCTGAGCTGACATGAAGCAGAACGTCCAGATGAACACCACCACAGTGTCTTATTTCATTCTTACTGCTTACTTTGACCCGGGACCTCTCAGGTTCCTGTACTTCCTGCTGGTTCTGGTCCTGCTGCTGCTGATCGTGTTCTGTAACCTTCTGCTCATCGTGGTGATCTGCGTGAG
>BSAI01000072.1:773037-796277 GCA_036245035.1 Adrianichthys oophorus | reverse complement strand
ACCTGGTCTCCGCCCCCCTCTGCTTCCTGCAGGTCTTCGTCCTGTACTCATATGCCGGCGTGCAGCTCAGTAACTTGGCCATCATGTCCTACGACAGGTATCTGGCCATCTGCTGTCCTCTGCAGTACAAAACACTGAAGCACTTTCAGTTTGTCAGAGGACTTCTGTGTGACAGACAGCAGGTTTGGTTAAACTCAATCAGAATGACACATTTTTTCTGAAAATGTTGACGTTCCTCCTAAGACTTTTACAGGGAATCCACGAAAAGCTCTAATTATACCATATATCTTCCTGTAGTGGCCCTTGCATTTTTTAGAGACCAGCACTTATTCCATCACAGACAGTATGGTGATGGTTAATGGGTTCATTCTGGTGAAATTTGGTCACAAAATGCAGAAAGCAACAGATGAACATTTCAGGATTGATTGAAATGATGGGAACATGGTATTCTGTTCTGATCAGCACTGGCTGTGAACGTTTCTTTTCTCTTTGAAGCATCAATCTCCGTATCAAAAATCCTCTTCGCTTTCAGGCCCACCATCTTCTTGCAGACACGCCCACCTTTCTGACTTTGCTAATAATAATGGATTGGATTTATCTATTGATCTAGGGCTGCACGGTGGCGCAGTGGTTAGCGCTCTTGCCTCACAGTTCAAGTCCTGGCTGGGGGACCTTCCTGTGTGGAGTTTGCATGTTCTCCACGTGCATGTGTGGGTTTTCTCCGGCTTCCTCCCACCGTCCAAAAACATGCTTCATAGGTTCATTGGTCACTCTAAATTGTCCCTAGGTGTGGATGTGAGTGTGTATGGGTGTGTGATTGTGGCCCTGCAACAGACTGGCGACCAGTCCAGGGGTGTCCCCTGCCTTTGCCCATGAGTAGCCGGGTTAGGCTCCGGCAACCCCGTGACCCTGAAAGGGAAAAAGCGGATTGGAAAATGAATGAATGAATGAATGAATTATCTGCGCTTTCCCAGACACTCAAAGTGCTTACAGTGTATATCCATTATTCATTCACATTTGGCGATGTAAGATAGTGATGAAGCAGCTGCCCTGGGGCAGACGGCTAGAGGCGTGCCAGTATGTGCTCCTCCCACACCGAGGCAGCAAGTTTACGGAACACGTTTTTAACCATGCAGCAATTTGCGGCGCAGTGAGAAAGGGGAGGGATATCCGAATTGGCCGCGCGAATCGCGTTCGGTGTGAATGCACCTTAAAAGTGAAACTTCAAAACAGAAGTAAAACATTTTAGTTTAATTCAAGTTTAATTTTTTTTATTGAACTTGAACAACAATTAGAATACTGACATGAATAAAGTCCACATTGGTCTTACAAACAAAACTATTGCTCTAACACAAAGTGCTTTTGTTGATCTAAATATGGTTCATAATTCTGTGCTGGATATATGAATTCATGCGTGAAGATCTTCTGCTTCCTGTTCTGTCAGGCGCCGTCTTCAGGTCACGTTGGCGGAAGGAGACCCCCACCCGAGCGCCCCCCACCACCACCCCCACCCCGTAGCTTAAAAAGCAGCGGCAGATTCAGAGTTGGGGAGTTGTTTCTTGTCTTTGCTCAGGTTTGAGGTGGGGGTGTCTGTGCAGCTCTTCATCATGGAGGCAGGTCTTCCTCTCAGAGCTGCAGAGGTGATGAACTCCTCTCAGGTGGGGGTCTTCTCTCTGTCTGCGTACCTGGACTGGGGGCTTGTGCGGTATGCGTGCTTCCTGCTGGTTCTGGGTGTCTACGTTCTGATCGTGTTCTGTAACCTTCTGCTCATCGTGGTGATCTGCGTGAGCCGGAGCCTGCATGAACCCATGTTCCTGTTCCTCTGCAGCCTGTTTGTCAACGAGCTGTTTGGGAGCTCCGGCCTGTTCCCCTTCCTGCTGCTGCAGATCCTCTCAGACGT
This sequence comes from Adrianichthys oophorus, assembly GCA_036245035.1. Taxonomy (NCBI): domain Eukaryota; kingdom Metazoa; phylum Chordata; class Actinopteri; order Beloniformes; family Adrianichthyidae; genus Adrianichthys; species Adrianichthys oophorus. Next base: position 794,377 of record BSAI01000072.1, on the reverse strand, counting down.
TCACCTGGTCTCCGCCCCCCTCTGCTTCCTGCAGGTCTTTGTTGTGCACTCTTACGGGGCGGTGGAGCTCCTTAACCTGGCCGTCATGGCGTTCGACCGCTACCTGGCCATCTGCCAGCCGCTGCAGTACCACTCTCGCATGACGTCCAGGTACATCCTGGTGCTGCTCACCTGGACCTGGTGCCTCCCATTCTTGGCCATGTTCGTCTCTCTGACCCTGATCGTGTCTCTGCGTCTGTGCAGCAGCAACATCCACAAAGTCTATTGTGACATGCACTCTGTGGTCAAGCTGGCGTGCTCAAACACCACCGCCGTCAACGCGTACGGACTGGTGGCCACCTTCAGTACCATCCTGGGCGCCCTGCTCTTCATTCTGTACAGCTATGCCCGGATCCTGAAGGTGTGCTGCTCTGGGTCCAGGCAAACTCGTCAGAAGGCGGTCAGCACCTGCTCGCCTCACCTGGCCTCCGTCCTTAACTTTGCGATCGCCGGAAGCTTCGAGGTGTCTCAGAGCAGGTTCAACATGGTGCACACACCAGACGTGCTGCGCGTCTTCCTGTCCGTCTACTTCCTGAGTGCGGTGCCACTCTTCAACCCACTCATGTACGGCCTGAAGATGATCAAGATCAGGAACGCCTGCAGGAACCTCCTGAGCAGACAGCTGGAAAATCATCTTCACCGCAAGCAGTGATGAAGGCCTTATGAGGAAGAGGAGCTGACATTCCCATAAACTTCCAATGAAAACTGCTGGTTTGTCTCTCAGCATTTAATTGCTTTGAGAAGAAAACTGCTGACCTCAGCAGAAGGTTGAGGAGGGGCTCTGAGTTTCAGGGTCCGACACAAGAACAGAGTTCATGTTACCTGGAAGATGTTCCCGATGTGGAGCTGCTAATGCCATACGAAATGTGGGCTTCGGCGTCCTGCTCCAGAACACACTGACACACATGAGCAGGAATCAAACCTGCAATCAGAGGTCAACCGCTCTACCTCTGTCCCACTGCTGCCGAACAAAATGTTATAAAAACTCAACCAGCAATAAGAGAATCAGTTTGTCATCTTCTTTTATTGTTGTTGTGAATTAAAGGAGAAAAATAAAACGTTTAGAAAACTCAACCGCTCTTCAACCGTATTATTAAAGGTGTGCGTCATCGTTCATCGCTTTCATCACTCGTGCTTTTAGTTGATGCTTTAGGTGTGTTGTTAATGTAGTGTGAGTCCCTCCTGAAGAACCACAGAATCCAGATTTCCAGTCAAGAGAAAAGTTTATGACATCAACAGTCACTGTCTCCAAGCACAGCTACATTTAGATTGATCAGTGGCCCCCAGACTCCGAAGACGCAGACGGAACTGGTTTGAGGGTCTCTTATGCTCCACAGAAAGAAAACATCATTCTATAATATTTTTATGTATTTACTGTCTGGTTCTGAAGGACGTTTTATTTTGAAAAACTTTAGGATTCTCTCCTTATTTTACTGTATTTATCTGTTGAATCTTTAGAGCAGTCCGTGAAACACTGTCTGGCATTGAACTGGGCTCTAAAGCGCCACCCTGTGGCCTCAAAAATCACTGAACTTCCCCAATATACTGCATCATAGAAGCTTCAAACTCCGGTGGATTTAGCATCTTCACAGCACTATGAACACTGAGAGCTTTGTCTTCAGTTTAACATTTGTTCTAGCGCATTTCAAATTATGATGCCAATTGTACTCAAGTGTCAAAAAGATCAAATTCTTAGTTTTTCAATGAAAACTGTTCTGGGGCTCCTTGGATCGCTGACATCAGATACCTGTGATCATTCGTTTTCCTGGTGAGCTCATTTAAGGTAAAAACTAATAAAGACGAAAGTTCCACATTATCAAACAGACCAACATTTTCAAACAAAATGGAAAGGAAAAGGATCTCTGCTGCTGAAAAGCCTGAAATAGTTGAATGTCTTGGAGAAGGTATGAAAACCTTGGATATTTCAGGAAGACAACATGATCATCGTACTTTTAAGAGGTTAGTGTCTGAGACACGGGTCGGTGCAGATAAAGGCAGAATGAGGAAGGTTTCTGTCAGACAAATACATGGGATTAAGAGAGCAGCTGCTAAAATACATTACAGAGCAGCAGCACGTTTGAAGCTGCTGGTGTCTCTGGAGTCCCTCCAACATGAAGCTGTAGACCCTCCAGAGGCTGCAGTAAACCTTCTACCCGGCTGTAAAATGTTGCAGGACTAAACCTGATGGAATCTGAGAGCGCCAATGCTCCACCACAGCAGCTCATTCAGGGGGGTTGTCATGCACACACACACTGACTGTATCTGAGAACTGGACTGAGTGACCCCTCCCACCAGCCAGCATCAACCATTCCAGTGGAAATGAAGCGCTTTGCAAAAGTGGTCCACTGCCCCCAAATCAGAGACCAGTCAGAGGTCAAAGGTTAGAGCGGACAAACACCACCTCTTCACTGACTCCTCGTTAGACGACCCCCCCACCTCCACTCTCAGCTGCACCCCCACAATTTGCAGAGGACACAAAGGTGGGGGAGCCTGTCACTGGGTGGGGGACCAAAAGGTCAGGAGGTGAGGGGTTAAAAATGACCTTTGAACAGTTTGGGGCCATGCTGGCATCGAAGCAGATGCGGGTTGAGTTCATCGTCTTTCCTGCTGAACGCCTTTCTGAAAATATTCAACCTCCTGTAACTCAGCGGTGTCCAGACAGACGGTCAGTCACCGGTTTGTCCTGAATCCCAATCAAACGCTCATTATCATGAGTTTATAAAGTATTAGAACCCCAGAATCTGTCCTCCTTCAGAAGAGGGTCTCTGCTGACCACACAGGTCACTGCAGAAGGTGACGGAAGGATCTGGGTCTCTGACAAGGAAAAGCACGACCATCAACGTCGATTTCAGAATCCCATCTCTGAGGTCACATGACCCAGTGTGTTCCTTCTTTTTTAACTTCTGCCTCAAACTTTTGGGGAGATAACGCTTCAGCTTTTGCATCATCCTGGCCAAACAGCCGGCTGTCACGGTAACCTGATGCTGATGGGGGTAATTGGCCATCAGAAGCTGAGTGTCCGTGCAGACTGCGTCCTCTGAGCCTCATTACCACGGCCCCGCCGGGGTTCCTCTGCCATGATGGCATCTCAGCTGGGTGGTGACCTTCAACAACAGACTTCCTGCAGGGCTTTGAGACAAAGGTGCTTCTGGGAACCCTGGCCTCATGTGGTACGAAAACCAAGAAAAGATATTTTAAGAATCAAATTTCTGCTTGGACTTGTTTAATCTTCAGTTATCACAGAATTACTGCAAAAAAAAGTCATTCTGCAATGTAGAGGGCTGAACATGGCCTTGAAGAAAAACCAAAACACATCTGACTTTGCAGACCTCAGAATTGCGCTTGCAAACATCGGAGCTAAGTTAACTCCTGGCTCTGCTTTGCAAGTAACTTTTTCTGGTATGTGTGTGATTGCAGAAAAACTACATGACACTAATTATGTGGTAGAAATCCCTGATAGTCGCAAAAAAAAGGGGTATGTCATATAAACATGTTGACCCCCTTTTGAGAGCGTGGAGAGTCAAGTTGGATCATTTCTCACGTCTAAAGGGATTTCCCCAGATTTAAATATTATCGACATCTGCCACCCGCTTCCCAGGAGAAAGGAGTCCGATAAACCAACGAACCTTATCAGGTTTGTGAATCTAAAGCACAGGATAGCTCTGATGAAGCAAAGAAAAAACCTGAAAGGGACGACTGTTAATTTGAATAAGCGGCGTAAGCAGATCCAAAGCACCTGAGTGCTAAATTCCAGGATCTACGTTAAACAACTCGGTCCACCGGACCGGTCCAAGGTACTGGTTATTAACAACATGAAAAACTTTGAGTTATCACGGACTTCTGAGCCTTTATTTGAAGCAAAACAAGAGTCAAATATGATTGCAAGAAAATATGAGGCCTAGGATGTACTGCAGTCTCTGGAAGTCAACTTTGACCCTGATTTTCAGCAGAGAGTTCTGACCTGCAGACAACTCCAGCTCAACTTACTTACTGTGAAATCAGATGAAGGTCAATGGACCTGACAACGTATGCAGTCATCATGAGGAGAACTTTATAAACTCTGTTCAAACCAGAAAGACGGCTGTTAATCAGGCAGCAGAAGAAGGAATACCGTCTTGGACAATGGCTCTAATCTAATCACTTCACTTGGTTTCCTAATGTGAGATTCATGTATGATGACTTTTCTAATGAAAATAATAATACCAATAATCTGCATATATTTTTCTTATGTTTAATACTTGCTCTATATTATTAATGATTTTCTAATGAAAAATAATCTGTGCATATTTCTGAATTTTGACAGTTGATCTGCATATCCTATGATAAAGTCTGAAATGGTGTTACTTCTGCTTACATAGCCTTGTGATTTATTGTTACTTAAGGATTCTTAATGACCTGTATCTATGTTGGTAAGGTAAAAATATCGGGTTAGATGTAGATGAACCGGATAATGATAATTCATGTAAAGAAAATGGTATGGTTGAGCCGGGGTGGGATTATAAAGGTTTGCTTCCTCCCACTCTTGATATCTAGTTATCCTATGTTTGACATGTTTTTATGAATGTAAACCTCTGTTGATTGATTGTGTTCCATATGTATTATTCTTGCCTGATTGCTTCAAATAAACCCTTTCAAATCAAAAATCTAAATCCAAACAGGTGTGTTTGTGAAATTGAAGTGTGTGGACAGGCCAGGCCCTTGAGGCTAATATTTACATCTGACAGCAATGATGATTAACCTACTTTATGATTCTAACACCCCCATAACCATCCTCCAACTTGCTTAACCCTATTTTTCTCCTTCAGCCCTACCAGTGCTTTAAGTGGGCCTTCTCCCACCCAATTGCAAGATTAAGCATTTATTGTTATCATTCCCAGTCAGCAAATATGTTATATTAAATAGTGGCTTCATCTTTTTGCACACATGTTGGTGATCAACACAAGGTGATGATCATCCTCTACCTCCCTCTCACTCATGGTACAGGAAGAACTGGACATAACAGGGAAAAATAACTAAGGGCCAAACAGAGGAAAACAGCCAGACAACAAAGGTTCCCGGTTCAAGTCCCGGCTGGGGGACTTGAAACAGTGTCACCAATGGGGGACCTTTCTGCGTGGAGTGTGCATGTTCTCTCCGTGCATGCGTCTGGTTTCTCCGGGTACTCCGGCTTCCTCCCACCGTCCAAAAACATGCTTCATAGGTTCATTGGTCACTCTAAATTGTCCGTAGGTGTGAATGTGAGTGTGCATGGGTGTGTGATTGTGGCCCCTGTGAAAGACTGGTGACCTGTCCAGGGGTATCCCTGCCTTCACCCATGAGTAGCCGGGTTAGGCTCCAGCAGCCTGTGACCCTGAAAGGGACAAAATGGTTTAGAAAATGAATGACTGAATCCCACAATTCCTTGCACTGCCTGACAGCAGACCCAATGTTTCCGTGACCATCACTATGATATATTAGGCGTGTTTGAGATGACCCAGGCGGACGCAGCGGTGCGCTGTGTATGCTAGTTAGTTTTTCTCTCCAACGTCACATGTCAATCATCATAAAAATATCAGGAGAAAGGGGCGGGTGCAAGGCCTCTACTCTACTACAACTGGAAGACTACAAAACAATGCACTGTGGGAAATGATGTCCTGACAGTTCTCATATTTCAAAGTGATGCTGATCAGAAACGGCTGGAGCTCAATGAATGAAATCTGTGTATTTTATAACTCTTTGATGAAAAATAAACAAGATTTGTATTTATACAAATGGTTGTGTTCATTAAAATTAACATCATTCGCATTGCTTTATCATTAGAAATTATTTGACTTGAAACGTTTAGTTATTTTATTTGATCTATTGATAATCATTTAGGTTTTTAATGCTAAAAATCCGACACACATTTGTGTTTATGCAACAAAAGGAAATCATAAGTACAGAAAGCACAAATCATCTTTGGTTTTGTGTTTAATTGTTGCCTTTAAAAGTTATAAAAGTCCAACAGGTCTTAGGGTCCACTTTTCTTGCACTATGGGCTTCACAAGTGCAAGAAAAGTGGACCCTAAGACCCGTTGGAGCCTTTTCTAAGGAGAACGAACTAGAACAATGTTTGTTTTTGTATTTGCGGTTTTTTATTTGCATGGTCTGGTTCATTTTTCATTTTTTTAGAATCTCTTACGGGACAGAAGAAATTTACTTGGAATTTGTCTTAAATGTTCTTTGTTTAACAAAAGTCAAAGTAAATTAGTTTTTTAGTTATATTATTTGATGTATATTTTAACATTCTTTTGATCAGCACATTTCATTGAATTACAGCATCACTTAGTTTTTCTATTTCAAGAAATTGTTAGGTTTTGTTCCACTGTTGTTAGTTCACATTTGCTTAATCCAAAAAGCAAATGAAAATCAATGTTGTAATTGTTCACTCATTTAAAATAATTGTCTGTACACAGTCATTGAATGACTACATTTATTTATAGACTTGACCTGAGCTTCCTCTTTCCTCTTTCATATTATGATGCATTGAAAAAAGACTTCTTTTTATTGATCAAATTTTACATTCAAGATTCTCTTAATTTTATGTTTCGACCTCCATAAAAGAGAGAGCCGCCACTTCTTGTTGTCCACTAAAAGCACTGCCCTATCCCCATATCTCACATCTTACACCTTGTGTTTCAGAAGAGTCATAATCCCCGATTGTAACAGGTAAATCTGTCCAACACAAGAGGCCTTCAGCTCTGATCTGTTTGCTCAGTTGTTGGACAGGACAAATAAAAAAAAAAGAAAAAAATGTAAACTGAACACATTCAGGCTATTTGTCTTCTCTTATGCCATTGTGCATGTGCTTTCTTTATGCACTGGCATTCTCTGTGCATGTGTATTCCTTGCACACATGTATTCTTTGTGCATGTGCATTTAATGTGCACGTGCATTCTCCATGCAAGTACATTCTCAGTGCACGGTTCAACATGCTTGCTGCAGCAGAGATTTCAGCCAATAGCAGCTGCAGTCAGAGAATATAAAGCTCTTGGTCTGAGCAGATCAGACTCAGGTGTGGGGGGGTCACCTGTGAACACCTTTATCTGCTGACCTGCAGGTTCCTCAGTTCTCACCTTTTAGTTCTTAGTTTCTGTGGACAAATATCACGGTTCCTTCATGCAGGATCTCCTCAAGTTACTGAATCTGATGAATAACTAAAGAGCTGTAGCTCAATGTGGGAGGACCAGCTCCGCAGAGATTTTAATGTTTAACATTTTCATATTTTAAAATGATGAATTCAGTCTTTAAATGTGTTCGATGCTCTTCATGCTTTCAGGCTTGTTTGTTTGACCTCCTACTGTGATCAGTTGATCTCCTCATTCTGCTTCAGGTTCAGTTCAAAGGTGGATATTTATGACGGAAAACTTCAAGATCATGTACAGGAACCTCTTTGATCCTGAAGGTTTACTTTGTTTCTTCTCAGTCTTCCTTCCCTGAAAATGTTCATGGATTTCATGTTTTACAGAAAAGTCACTTTAAATGAGAAATTTGTTCTGGGTCTTCAAGCTGATGAGCTTTAGGTCAAAGACATCAATTCAAACTTGAACTGAAATTTAAAAAAAGTAAATTCTATGTTAGATCTGGCCCAAGCAAACTGCAGCCTACAGCAAGAATGTTCTGGTTCAAATCCCGGCTTGGACCTTTTTAAGTGGAGTTGGCATGTTCTCTGTGCGTTTAAATGGCGCACACTTGCAGTCACAGTCCCATTCATACATGCACACACTGCTGCCAAACAGTGGCCCCAACCTTCCACCAGAGGCAGGGTGGGCACTGAACCTGAACCAGAACTGAAGTTTTCAATTCTGGTTTTCATTCTGAAATAAAAGCCAAAAATGGAGAACAATGAAAACTTGAATCTTCAACTGATCCTTGAGAACTGAATTCAGAAAAACTTGACCGTTGACCAAATAAAACACGTCTTCTCTGGTCAAGAACTTTAGTCTACAGGTGGATCACTGTTTTGTCTCATAAATGTTGGACCTTCTTCTATCTCTGGCTTCTAGTTGGAGCGTCTCCTCAGTGGAGTTGTGGTCCAGATGTGCAGAAGCAGAAAGTTCTGTTTCTTGCATTTCTCCATCAGCTGAACTGAATTGCTCCTTTTCTCTGTCTAAAGGCTGACTGAACTGGAATTGGAAACAAAGGTCAGGATGGAGAACAGGTCCTTCAACACCTACTTTCTGCTGAATGGATTTGATGAGCTTGGAGCTCTGAGGCCCATCCTCTTCCTCCCGTTCTTCTTTGCCTTTGTCGTATCTCTGTTGGCCAACGGCCTGCTGGTGTACGTGGTCTTCTCCCAGAGGAGCCTTCATCAGCCCATGAGCATCCTGATTGCTGGCATGGCGGTTGTGGACGTGTGTCTCCCCGTGTTCTTTGTCCCCAACATGCTGCTGAGCTTCCTGTTTGGCTGGAGGGGAATCTCTCTGATTGGCTGCCTGACTCAGATGCATTTCATTCACTTTTTTGGAGCCTTTCAAACCACTTTTTTGGTGTGGATGGCTTTGGACCGCTACTTTGCCATCTGCAGGCCGCTCTACTACCACCAGCAGATGGCGCCACAGAGATTCTTCAGGTTCGTCATCCCACTTGTGGTGAGAAATGTGGTCGTCATCACGCTGTTCGTGGGTCTGGCAGGAGCGCGCTCCTTCTGCTCTGATGTGATCCACCACTGTTTCTGTGAGCACATGGCCTTGGTGGACCTGGCCTGTGGGAGCACTTCCATCAACAGCCTGGCAGGGCTCGTGGCCATCTTCTTCATCCCCGTCCTGGACTTCTTCGTCATTGCTGCTTCTTACATCGTCATCTTCAGCTCTGTGCTGATGTCCACCCGCTCTGGATTCAAAGCTCTGCACACCTGCATCACTCACATCATGGTCCTCAGCCTCAGCCTGGTGGTGGCGCTGGTAGCCTTCCTGTCGTACCGGGTCAGAAATGGTCTCCCCACCGCTGCTCGAGTCTTCTTCAGCACCATGTACCTGCTCTTCCCCAGCTGCGTTAATCCGATCATTTACGGGATCAGAACCTCTGAGATCAAACAGCACATTCAGAAGACACTTATGCACTGGACCCAAGTGTTCAGGCCGGGTTCTGCAGAAGTGAACGGGAACTGTTGACCTCAGTGGCTTCATCCCCTGGACTTCCAGACAAAGTTAGAAGAGCTAAGTGTGAAGCTCCATGATCCAAAAGCAGCAGGTTCTACAGCTGTTGCTCCACTGGAATCCTTCGTTCCTGAACATAAAGTTACATCAAGAACCTGTAAAAGCTGCCAGACAGTCAAAGCAGTAGAATACTTAACAGGTTTGAGAATCAGGAATCTAGTAAGAACCTGCTATTTTTCCACCATGGAGGAGCATGTCTGTGAACCTGATCACTCTCTAATTACCTTTTAGTTTGTACTAGAAAATACTACTGCTCTAATTAATAAAAAACAACTTACAAGAACATTATCTGACCATGTCTGACAATCACAGATTCCTGTTACTCTCGGCTCTGAAGATTTCCTTACATTTTTCAATTGTAAAGTCTCAAATATTAGACATAAGTTGAACAGAGTTATCCCTCCTATCAGCCCAGAGCAGGCTGAAGTGGTAGAAATGAAGGCATCGGTAGAAACCTCTGTAACATTAGACCTCTTTATCTGATAGGTACCAGTTTGTTCATGTAAATGGACAGTCCTCTCATTGCACTTGAGTTAGCTACGGAGTCCCACAGGGCTCAGTTCTAGGACCCATTCTGTTTATGCTTTACATGCTGCCTCTAGGGAACATGATTAATTTTATTAATTTTCACTGTTATGCGGATGATACACAGTTGTATCTATCCATTAAACCCGACCAGAATGACCGCTTAGAGAAACTTAATGCCTGCATTATTGACATCAAGATTTGGAAGACAGTTAATTACCTCCTCCTAAACCCTGAAAAAACTTAGGTCATTATACTAGGTCCAAAATACCTCAGAGATACCCTACCTGTTCAGATGGTCTCCCTGGATGGTGTAAATATAGCCTCCAATCCCACAGTTAGAAACCTGAGGGTTTTATTTGGCCAGGATTTATCATTTAAGGCTCACATATCACAGGCTTGTAAAACTGCATTTTTTCACCTACACAATATTTCTAGGATCAGAAACATATTATCTAGAAGCGATGCTGAAAAACTCATCCATGCATTTGTTACATCTAGGCTGGATTACTGTAACTCTTTGCTAGCAGCGTGTCCTAAAAGTTCTTTAAAAAGTCTTCAGCTTGTTCAAAATGCAGCAGCTAGATTGTTAGCAGGAACCAGCAGAAGAGAACACATTACTCCTGTGTTAGCTTCACTTCACTGGCTCCCAGTTCAATCTAGAATCAAGTTCAAAATCCTCCTGCTAACCTATAAGGCCTTGAATGGTATGACCCCATCCTATATTAAAGATCTCATAGAGCCTTACCAACCAAACAGAACACTTCACTCACAAAATGCAGGACTGCTTGTGGTTCCTAGAATTTCTAAAAGCACATTTGGAGGTAAAGCCTTTAGCCACCAAGCTCCTGTTTTATGAAATAAACTCCCAGCTCATTTAAGAGACGCTGACACAGTTTCTACATTCAAAATTAGACTTAAAACATTTCTCTTTGGACAGGATTATTGTTGGAATAATTTTGGGGAATAATTATAGTTTTCATTACATCCATAATACATACGTCCCTGCAGAGATAAGCAGAGGGAAAATGGTTTGATAAACCGAGCCATGGCGGCCTATTCCCTCTACTTAGTGGGCTTAGATTATATTAATAATATATTATACTCATATTGACATGCTAAAACTGCAGATCTTATATTATTGTTATTATTATTACCATCCACTATTTGTTTCATATTACGTGCAACTTACCATTAACATGTTTGAATTAAATTTCAATACCAATTAGTTGCTAGCAGGATGCTGGAAGTTAGAAGATGGGGAAAGTATGGTGCACTGGTGTTCTGTCCTCTATTACTCCTCTCCACTATTCTTCATCATTTACCCAGTACTATTTTTTATTTAGTTCATCATGCCTCTGTTTGGTGCAGTACGATTCATTTGTTGTCTCTCTTTCCCACTCCCCTCCGGGGGAGCAGGAGAGATTCCAGATTCCAGGTGGATCGTCTGTGCTCCCGTCTTTCACCGTGAACCTCGCCTCTGGCTCATCTCGCACCCCCAACTGTCCCCCAGTTTCATCTGGATGAAGCCCATCTGCTACACTATTCATTTTTGTTAAAATACTAGACTCTGTCTTTAATGCTCCACAGGCGGGAGCTTTAAAAGCTTCCATTGATATGTGCAGCAATGTTCCAAATTTCTTTACTGACAAGGTTACAACCATAAGGGATGCCATTACTTTTCTCTCCGCCGACCCCTCAACCTCTCTTTTCTTCTCGGTCACATTTGAGACGTTTGAGTTGGTGTCATTATTGTTTCTAGATAAGTTAGTCAAACAAAGTAAGTAATCTGGATCTTTGTTAGGTCCCATCCCTTCTAAGCTTTTCAAAGACTTCAACCCTTGGTTAAAAAACAGTTTAGACAGCTCTGTGTTGGCTAACTTCAGAACCAACTCCAAGTTGCCTTTCATGTAAAGAAAAATCTTGGAGAAAGTAGTCGACCTGCAGCTGGAGGAATGTTTGAACTCTCATAACCTCTTTAAAGTCTTCCAGTCTGGTTTTAGAGCCCGGCACAGTACAGAGTTGGACTTACTGAAGGTCAGTGACAACATTTTCCCGTCTACTGGAGATCATGGGGTTCTGGTTCTGCTGGGTCTATCAGCAGCATTTTACACAGTGGATCACCATATTTTAATATCTAGACTCCAGAACCTGATGGGGATTTGAGGTATTGCACTAAATTGGTTCAGATCATATTCAACTGGATGGACTATGTGTGTTAATCTTGATTATTTTTACTATACAACAGCTCGGGTGTCTTTTGGAGTTCCACATGGTTCAGTTTTAGGGGCACTTTGTTTTCCTTGTCTCTGCTTCCATTTGGGTCCCATTCTAAGAAGGCCCAGTGTTTCCTTTCCCTTATACACTGATGACCGTCAGATTTATCAGGCACTAAAAAGATAGGATGGTTTCTCTACTAACCTACTTTCATCATGTCTCCATGAAATTAAGGATTAGTTGGCCCTAAATTTCCTGTATTTTAATGTAAAGAAAACAGAAGTATTAGTTTTGGACCTAATGATCTTAGAGGACTGTCCCAAGTTGATCTGGGCTTTTTGACTGACTTTTTAAAGTCTAACTTGGGTTTTAAATTGGACAGTCACGTTAAACTTAATCACCAGATCGGCTCATTGGTGAAGCTGAGCTGATCTAATCTTTGGCAACTTTGCAAGATGAAACCATTTTTATCACCTGCATATTTTGAGATGGAAAGCCTTCAACACATCTTGGCTGGATTACTGCAACTCTCTTTATCTTGGACTAAGCCAGACGTCTCTCTTACGTCTCCAGCGTGTTCAAAATGCAACTGCCCAACTCCTGGTTGGCAGACATGAGACTGCATTACGCCGATTTTAGCATCGCTCCACTGGCTGCATGGAACATATTAGAGTTTATTTTATGATTATTTTATTTTGCTTTTTACATCTTTACACAATCTTGCCCCACTGTACCTCTCTGAACTGCTTTCTCCTTAATCGCCGACCCATGCCTCAGATCAGCTAATCAGGTCCTTCTGGACACACCGAGGTCCAGGCAGAAGCGCAGAGGGGACAGAGCCTTTGCTGTCGCTGGTCCAAAGCTCTGGAATTCTTTGCCTTTGAACATCAGAGAAGCACCATCACTGTACATTTCTAAAACCCATCTAAAGACTGGTTAGATGAGACTCCTGCTGTTTTTCTGATATTTTATTTTGCTTTTATTCTGTTATTATTATTTTATTTGACTTTATTGTCTTTTTATCTTGTGTTTGTTTTACCTTGTTTTTAGTGTTGTTGTCTTTTATGTTATTATGTACAGCACTTTGCTTCAGCTGTTTGCTTTTTGAAAGTGATATATAAATTAAAGCCACAAGCGGTACTTAAGTACTTATTTCAAAATGGCAGCTTTTATGTTGGCTTTATCTCCATAACAACCATTTTATGTTTTGGTTGCCTGAAGATACCGAACAGTAGTTTCTGAAGAATCTGCAAAAGTGAACATTTGAATTTCCTTAGCAACTAACCAAGGTAACTTGCTAGCCTCACCTACATTCCTAATATGGTTGTATTCTGTCTTATGATGTTATGTCCAGCTCTAAACAGGGCTCAACATATTACATATTCACAATTTTCTGTCAAAAATTGTAAAGCAATAAGAGTACGCCATATTTACAAGCTCTCCATGCGCTCGTCGTTCAAAATCTACAACTTGTTGTTTCAACTTTTTTTTTTACAATTGCTTCCCAATGATGCCAAAGAAGTTACAAGATGATTGATGAAAATTCCTAGTGCGAGTTTTTGTTTTGTAACTAGTACAAAAGTTTTTTTTTTTGAGAATTCAAGATGGCAACCTCTTCCAACGAAACTACAGGGGTTATTGAGACTTAAGCTAGTGGCATGTGTGTGAAATTTTGTTTAAATCGTCAAAACAAAAGATTCGTTTTCATATCCTTGAAAATCGCCAAATCTCAGATTTTTTTAAAAATAGCCACCAAACCATAAATCATATGGCCATCCCATAATAATTTAATAATTTTAAAAGTTCTCCTGGATATCCCAGACACGTGTGTTTTGGTTTCTCTCACTGACCAGGCCGACTGACTAAAAGTACTTCTGCGTAGAGGAATGAGGCAGTCGCCTCTAGCAGAGCCTCGAGTTACTCGCCCTGAGCTTTTCCTTTGTTTGATGAATTCTGCCAAAGCATCCAGAGCCAAATTATGCATCACCTTGGACATCATGGCACAGTGATGATGTTGTCTTGTTTTTTTTTTTTATTCTAGGACTTTGATAGCCTGTTTGTACAAAATTTCCAAAGCTTTTTTTGCTCTTGGACCAGCCTGGGACCAACCGGTTATGCAATAGTTAAAATGACTAAAAATCATTGTGTGTAAGTAAACTATTGCTGCTTTAGGGGACATTTTATTTCAAATAGCATGGAATTTAGAAATATTTAACTTTTTTTTTTTTTTTTTACACAGTTTTTCAATATGGGCCTTTAAGGACATCTGTGAATCTGTCACCAACCCAAAGTATTTAAATTCGTTCACAATTTGTATCTTATTTCCGTTATATAGATCAGGGTCAGCTGACACTGTTTATTTTAGTGAAGTACATGCCCACAGTTTTAAAGATGTAAAGTTGCAAACAACATTCCTGTGACCAAGTTGTGACACAAGACATAGTTTTAGTAAGTCTGGCAGCAGCAGCATATTTGGAGCAGCCGTGAATTAAGAAAACTGTGTCGTCTGGATACATAATGCATTCAGCTTCAGAACAAGCAGAAGGCAAATCCTTGACATAAAGGCTAAAATAAAAGTGGGCCTGAAATGGATCCCTGGGGGACCCCAGAAGTCAGCCTAAGAGAACTAGCTCTGCGGTGAGAAAACATTCATGAGTGGTTGTTTCCGTGAGAACATTCACGAGAACGGTATGGCGAGAATGTTTATTAGCGAAAGTTTACAAGAAAACGTTCATGAGAGTACATTTATGAGAGAACATTTATGAAAGATCGTTTGTGTGAGAATGTTCATGAGAGAACATTCAAGAAAACATTCATGTAAGAACATTAATGAGAGAACAATCATGGGAGACCGGTCATGAGAGAATATTTAGAAGACAACATTTATGAGAATGTTTATGAGAAAACATTTATTAGAGATTGTGTAAGAACGTTTGAGAGAATGTTTATTAGAGAATGCTCATTGGAGAACATCTGTGTGAATGTTTCTATGACATTGTTAATGAGAAAGTGTTCATGAGAGAACATCTATGAGAGAATGTTCATGAAAGAAGGTTCATAAATGAGTGTTAATGAATGTTCATGACAGAACATTTATAAAAGACAGTTTTATGTGAGAACGTTAAAGAAAAAACGTTGATGTGAGAATCTCTGTGATCAGTTCTGAATGATTGTAAAGTTCTAGATAAAGCTCTAGAGAATCCCACATTCTCAGCATCATTTAAACAAACCAATTAAAGCCGTGGTTCCTTCAGGGCCCGCCGTCCTGTGGGAGAAATGGACAATGCCTATAAGAGCTGCTGAGGAGGAGTGGCCCAGTCCAGTGATTCCCATGAAGCTGTGGATCCTGGTGGTGTGTGGGTGAGTAAACACCACATTTGTTTATTGATGGACTTCAATAATCCATTCCTTCATCTTTCAACTTCCTCTTCATGTTCTCCCTGATCTCTGTCTTCATGGTCTTCCTTCCTTCTTGTGCTTTGTCCTCACATTCTCCTGATATTTTTCCAGTCCTGTGGACTCTGCTCCTGGACTTGTTAAAGTGTTTATAGCTTTAGAGTCAATCCTCACCTAAACTTCTCAGTGGATTTCAAACCTTACCAAACTTAATCGACTTTCTGAATTCTCAGCGATGCTGCTGGTTCTCCTCCTACAAATGTTTTTTCTGAGCAGGAACTTGGCAGGTCTTCCTGTTCTTGTCTTTTTTATTTAGGATCACATATGAAATCAGAAGTGAAAAAAATGACAGTAAAATGTCATGAATGAATGTTTTGCTTTTCTGGAGAAGCTAAATATGACAACCTTCCTGTTCCTATGGAAGAACCGTCAAGGTGTCTGAACTTGTTCTGGATCTTTGCCGTTTTAAAGATATTAGAAACCATCTGCAGTTTGGACTTGATCACAGGTTTTCATGTTTGGTGTGAAGTTCTTTGGGGTTTTTCCTTATCAGCAGCTTCTGAGGGACTTTTGAAGTTGTTTTTGGAGAAGTTTTGGTCCTGGTTGTGCTAAAACGTAACATTTTACTGAGGTTATTTATCTACAGCTGTTCAGGATTCTGCAGTATCTCCAGAACCTCAGGAGAAAGGCAGAACTTCTCCGGCTTTGTTTCTTTGTTCAGCAGCAGTCTGCTGACCATAAAGGCTTCATAAAGTCGGAAGAAGTTCCACTGAGATGGAATCAAAGAAATCTTCATTTTTTACCTTTGGTCTTCCATTAGCACAGAGTCCCTGGAGGATCTTCTTCTGTGTCGCATCAGTTCCTGTAAAGTCGTAGACGATCATACTTCTGTGTGTTCTGCTGATGTTCAGGTGAAGCAGCACCATGTGGGAGGCTGCCATGGACAGAAACTTCACCCACAGCAGCTTTGTGTTCAGATGTTTCCCGGAGCTGCACACTCACCGCCGCCTGCTGGGGCTGCCGTTCCTGCTGTCATTCCTGTCAGTTCTTGTGGGGAATTCTGCGCTGATTCACGTCATCCGGAGGGAGGAGCGCCTGCACAGCCCCATGCACCTCCTCATCTGCATGCTCTGCTTGGTGGACATCCTGGTGGTGATGGCCATCCTTCCCAACATGCTCCTGGGCCTGCTGCTGGACCACAGTGACATCTCCTTGGCAGCTTGCCTGACTCAAATGTTCTTCACGCACTTCCTGTCCTCTGTGGAGTCCACACTGCTGCTGGCCATGGCTCTAGACCGCTTCATGGCCATTTGCCATCCATTGCGCTACAGCTTCATCATGAACCCTTGCATGCTGCTGAGGCTGCTGTTCTTTACGCTCCTGCGCAGCGGCTCCATCATGGCCACGCTGGTGGCCTTGGTGTGTTCTCAGTGGTTCTGTGGCTCAAACATCATCCAGCACTGCTACTGCGACCACATGGCGCTGGTCAGCCTGGCGTGTGACAGCACGGACAGGAACTGGAGGGCCGGCGTGGCTGTCATCATCTGCTTCGTGGGTGTGGACATCCCTGTCATCTTCTTCTCCTACATTCAGATCCTGCTTGTTGTTCTCCGAGCTGCTAGAGAAGATCGCACCAAGGCGTTCTACACCTGCAGCACTCACCTGATGGTCATCTTGTGCTTCTACCTGGTGGGTAGCGTGGCCTTCCTGTCACGTGACCTTTCCTCAGGCATCAATGCCTTCATGGGGGTTCTGTACATCCTGCTCCCCGCCACAGTCAACCCCATCATTTATGGCGTCCGCACCAAAGAGATCCGGAACGGTCTGCTGTGCCTTTTTCAGGTCAGAACAAAGAACGGGTCTGAGAAGGCGTTCCCTGAAGGAAGGAGACAGGAGACAACCTAGAGTGAAAGTTCTCATTCACAGACAAAAATGTTCTAACGTTCTTCCAAACAAAACCTTTGAAGAAAATGTTGGTTGAAGGAGAAATATCCAGCAGATGTTCTCCGATCAAATCTGATTAAAACCTCAAATCAGAAGAAGATGTTCCTAATTTGGCAAAAAAGCATCCAACATTAAAAACAATTAATTCTTTTGATGACGAGACCACTCCCCGCCATCCCCCCTCAGGTATGAGTGCTGAAACGTTTCAATACAGAAGATTTTAGGTCCAGGTGAAGGAGAACTCTCCCCAACATCCTTCAACCACTGCAAAGCAATCAGGATCAGAGTGCTCAGTTAAAGGGTGTTCGACCTTCAGCTCTGACGTCTGATAAGCTGCTGTGATCATGTGACATGGACCAAACCATCCTGCTGCTCTTTAAAGAAGAACTTTCAAACCAAATGCAGGTGTTGGGTTTCTGTCTCCATCCTGAAGAAGGCTTTGACCAGCATTTCATCAAAGCATCCGTCTGATAAAAACATCAGAGCATCAAAAACCTTACACATTTCTTCACATTTTGTTTTTTCCCTCAGGAACTCAAGTCCAGCAGTAAATAAAGACAAAAGATCTACTGAGAGTTTTCAAATGAAACATTATCTCTGATTGGAAGGGGGTCTAGGACTTCCACACCCCTGCCTTAAAGAAAGCAAGAGAGATCCATCCACTCCTCTGGTCGTTTCTTCATCACAGCTGCATGTTTTCCAGCCTTTCATTAAAAATCATGTTTTTCTTGTGGAGTGGAAAGACAAGACGCTAAAGAGGAGGCAATCTTTTAAAAACTGCTTTCTTTGCCTGTTTTTTTATGATCTTTTTAATCTGATCATTGGATCTTTCTCAAAGAAAACTTCAGGTTGGGGGGCTGCACGGTGGCACAGTGGTTAGCGCTCCTGCCTCACAGCAAGAAGGTTCCCGGTTCAAGTCCTGGCTGGGGGACCTTTCTGTGTGGAGTTTGCATGTTCTCCCCGTGCATGCGTGGGTTTTCTCCGGGTACTCCGGCTTCCTCCCACCGTCCAAAAACATGCTTCATAGGTTAATTGGTTACTCTAAATTGTCCCTAGGTGTGGATGTGAGTGTGCATGGGTGTGTGATTGTGGCCCCTGCGACAGACTGGCGACCTGTCCAGGGGTGTACCCTGCCTTCGCCCATGAGTAGCCGGGTTAGGCTCCGGCAACCCCGTGACCCTGAAAGGGAGAAAGCGGATTGGAAAATGAATGAATGAATGAACTTCAGGTTGTTGGAGAGACAGATGGTTTTAATCTCAGAAGCTTCACGGGAAAAACATTGTAATCCGCTTGAGATGTTTCTGAATACCTTCTTAGCTTCTGCTAGCAGCAGAAAAAAGTTCAGTTTTCCTCTCAGTCTGAGCTGAGCCTCATGAGGTGAAGAAACAATTCTTCACTTTAAAAAAATGTGACAACCTTCAATGGTTTTTTGTAGGGCTGCAACGATTAACTAATTGATCAAATAATTGAATGATCAATTTCTATTTCTACAATCCAAATAAGATCAATCGTTAATCAATGTTGGAAAATCCCGTTTGGATTGAGACATGGTGGCTTTATTTTACTATAAGTTCCATCCCAGCAGACAAACACATGTGATGCAGTAAAACGGATCAACCATCATTCCAGTCCAATGTGTGGAAACACTTTGAATTGACAAACATACAGTGAGCTAGAATGTTCTAATAATGTTCCTTTGGATTATTCTGATGTGGAAAAACAACAGTGGAATGAACTTTATCAAACTCAAATGGGAATGGATTTGACATTCATTCTTGTTTACTTGTTTGTTTGTACACAGATTTATTTACACTTGATTATCTTTGTTAGAAATACAAGGATCTGGAAAACTTCACTGTTCAGTAGCAGCTATTTATCTCTGAGTCACACTGTTGAAGTTCTGGAGAAAGAGGTTCTGGATCTGTTTTAGATCAGTGAATCAGATCGTTCAGAATGAACCGATATGGAACATGAATCAAATTGGAACTTAGATTTTAGGGATTTTCTCAGTGGAGCACCCCCTGGAGGCCAGGAGCTGCAGCTGCTCCTCTCCTTTTGAAACATGATTTTTTTGAAAACTTCAGACGTTGTTTTTTCATCAGAGCAAAGACCAACCAGGATTTTTATTAACGGCAAAGACGATCCAGATACAAGCAGGATGTGTTTGATGGTTTTTGTTTTGTTTTGTTTGTTTGTTTGTGGTTAAAGGATCATGTGAACACACAAACATTTCAAACCTGCAGTTTGTTAAAGGATTTTAA
Source organism: Adrianichthys oophorus (assembly GCA_036245035.1). NCBI lineage: Eukaryota > Metazoa > Chordata > Actinopteri > Beloniformes > Adrianichthyidae > Adrianichthys > Adrianichthys oophorus. Next base: position 774,819 of record BSAI01000072.1, on the reverse strand, counting down.
AAATAGGTTTCAGTAATTCTAACTGATCAGACTGAAGAGTCTGATCCGAGTGTCAGGCCTAACGTTTGTCACGTGACTCCGTTATTTACAAAAAAAACCCCTAATTTTATCAAATACCTCAAGTCTAACATTCTTGTTTAGCACTGATGATTATCAGAAGTCTGGCAGGGGCGGCGTTTGGGGGTGGGGGGCAGTGTTTTCCCCTGGGGCTAGATAAACACACACTCACTTCTGTGGTCATCCTCAAACTTCCTTAAGCCCCTTTTTTCTCATTTTTCTTTTCCAAAAGAAAGGCATACAAAAAACATGAATACAAATAAAGTTTAGCCTTAAATACAAAAGGAGTTTATACAAATATACAATGTGTGTCAGCTCTGATCTGTTTGCTCAGCTGTTGAACAGGACATATTTAAATAAATAAAATAAAATAACATTGAACATTGTCAGTTAACAAATGTTTCAACTTTTGTTTAACTTTTTTCTTTCCTGCCCAGATTCCAGCGTTGTTGATCATCCTGATCAGAAACTCTGGACTTTTGTTCCTTCATGTTCTTGGTTTGAAGTCAGGAGTGGTACCTGGCAGTATCTCTGAGGTCCAGCTCTGTTAGAACACACCAGAAGAGTTCAAAGAACCCAGAAACTTTTCTTCACATATTTATTTTTTGTTTTTGAGAGCTTATTGAAAATCTTGTTGACAGAAGTGGATCACTGTCTGTTTCTGAGGCAACAAGTTGCACCACTGTTTTACCCCTGGGTGAGTTTGAAAGTCACAAGACTTAAAAGCATGAAAAGGTTGGGGTAAAATAATAGAAAATACAAGTTCCTCACTTCTTTACTGGGACACAAATGGGTTTTAAAATGAACTTCAGGAACCAAACATATCACAACAGAACCGATCCGGCACTGTTTTTCCACTGCTGTGGATTGAACATTTTCAGCTTTTTAACCTGAACTCTGGTGTATGTGGGGAACAGTTTTACAAACACTGAATATTCATGACATTACAGATCAACTACAGGTACAATTCATGCATTTCTTCACAGGTCAACCAGTTCTGCACAACTCATGTAGAGATCATCTAGATCCGGCAGCGCCAAAGACCTCCTGAGGCCAAACTCAACAAAACTTTACTGCGTTTTGGTCTGTAATGAAAAAAGGCTGGAGAAAAGAAACTCGAGGCATGCTTCCTGCCTTAGCCACAGATCCAGCCTTGTGTTCAAGGAGCGGAGAGTTCCTCCATCAGGAAAACGGGCTGCAGGATTCTAGCTTTTTACGGTGCTGCAGGACGCAGCAGGAGGACGGACAAGAACAACACACAAACACAGGACCACCAGGAGGGTGTCCAGACTGTGGTTTAAACTCCGTTAGCTCCACACCGCAAAGGCAGCTGCACTAAATCTCTTCGTTTTTATCTGTCCTCCAGTTTGGGTGAATCCACGGGCTCCTCCTCCTCCTCCTCGTCTTTCGCTTCGATCAGCCGCTGTCGTGCAAAGTCTTCAAAGATGATGTCATCATCACTGTAATAAATTAGGCAGAAGTTTGAAAACAATAGAAACAAATCTGAAAACTCAAACCATCCTGAGACTGAAAACCACAGTAAAACCTGAAACCAAGCTAACACCCAAAAAAAGTGAAAACCTAAAAGCAGAAACTACGCTAAAACCTGACACCAGGCTAAAACCCAAAACAATGCTAAAACCTGAAACCAGGCTAATACCTGACACCACGCTAAAACCTAAAGACTGAAACCAGGCTAACACACAAAAATATTAAAAACTAAAA
>BSAI01000072.1:747900-759746 GCA_036245035.1 Adrianichthys oophorus | reverse complement strand
GGGGTGTTGAAAAAAAGGAAAATTCTGTATGACACGCCTGCGTCTCACCTACATCCCCCTTACTTACCCTTATGTGTCGTAGAGGTATGGACTATGACCTGTCGCCTGCAGCATCAAGCTCTACGGCCTAGATATTCCCTGCGAGTCACCTGTATGACGTGTGCAGGTTTGACCATTTTTCACCTGCAGACAGCCATATCCACCCGTCAGGAGAGTTGAGACTAAGGCTTGAGGTCAAATGTCAAGTCAAGTATCAAGTCCTTGCATACAAGTCCAAGTCTGATGGTGAGGTAGTTTTCATGAATTAGAGCCACAAAAGATTAAATCAGTGAAGAGCAGCTGGTCTCTACCTCAAAAATAAATGGGTACGCATGCTCTCCCAGTTTTTTTATCAGGCGTTCTTGAAGACGAGTCAGGCTCTTCCTTTCTTCAGGAAGTGGAGGAAATGCCTGAATGTTTGCCTGAAAGAGGTCTTTCCGAAACGTCAGTCCCAGGACATCCAAATCCTCCCGACCGTAACGGAAGGCACACGTCAGAGTCACAAAAACTGACAGGAGAAGATACCAGAGATTAAGAAATCATGGAGGCCACTGAAACTCCAGAATCTTTCTGTGAGGAATCCTACCTTTCCTCTCTTTCAGGTACTCTGGGTCGATAAGAATGACACCATCTGTAGAAAGACAGAACCAACAATCAACCACCTACATTTCACCTTTACAAGGTTAAATAACCAAAAAATCACTCCTACCAACAGGATCTATGAAGTCCACGTGGTCCACAAAGTCTCTCTTCCCTAGATAGACAGTGAGCTGGGGGGAGGACACACCTGTTATTTTAGACATGTTCCATTCAAAGACATTAAGCCAACTTGCAAACTCAGTGACCTTATGGGACCCAAAGCCTCCCTGCTTGACTCAGTATTAAGGGGTTGGATTGGGGTGGGGGGTGGGTATTAAGGTTCAGAAGAGACTATATTAAATAAATATATACGCTATGAAATCATGAAATAAAAGTGTCATTAATTATTTAAAATTGGCATTGAATATTTAAAATTGGAAATCAATAAATACATTTTTAAATATATGTGGCATTAAAATCTTAAATTTGCCATTTGTTTATAGCACATTTAAACATTTAATGACATATTTATTTATTTCATGACCAGTGTGGGACGGAAGAGACAATATTAAATAAATATATGCCATTAAATGGTTAAATAAATTAATTATTAAAAGTGTCATTAAATGTGTCAATATTTCATTAAAATTCAATTTTAAATGATTTAAGAAATGTATTTATTTCATGATTTAATGACACATTTCATGTTCTGGGTCACACCATTTCATTACATTATCTGTCAAACTGTCCCATCAAACCCTGGACAGTACCTGGACCATCAGGCCTACCTTTGCTGTTTGGTTCATAAACTTTTCTGACTTTTGGGTTTTAGGTCTCATCCACATCAGAAAGTGACTCAACCTTCTGTATTGTCATAAATTCTGCTAAGGACTCACCTTTCCATTGGGACTAGCTTTCTTGAAGACCCTGAAATCAAAGACAGAAACAGAAACAGAAACCTCTTCAATGTCTGTAGAGTCCTCTGCTGTTTTCTCTAGCACGTTCAACAAATCCAAACCACCTTCTGTTCTCTTGCATCACTCATCTGCAAACAACTTCAGAACATCAGACTAATTGGAAGACTTTTATTTTTTATATCTGTGGTGACTCCTGTCCATCTAGGATGGTTCCAAGGTAGACCGTTTTCAAAAGGGTTTAGTTTTTAAGTTGGAGATGAAACATATTTTGGTGAAGTTAAGATGAAACATCTTCAACATAAAAAACTGAGTCCAGATTACCTTATTCTTGTGTCTCTATTTTTCAGTTAAAAGGCATCACTGCAGATCATTTTGGGGCTTTCAGGTTCTTCTAATGGTTCTCTGAAGGAACCCTTCTGCTCTGTCTCCTCCACAGATTTTAAACAGATTTTAACAGCAACAAAACTTCTGTGAAACTATTTGATCTGCTGCAGTGAAGAACCCACTTACAATGAAGGTCACTAGCTGGACCTGGTCATCTGGATTGGATTATTTGGACCTAGTTCTGACCAAAGATGGTGATGTTTCTAACACTAGAGGTGGGTCTTTTTGATTGCTTCTGGGTTTTCTTTGACATATTGGTCTTTCCTCCTGCTCCAAACACACAGGAAGTGGTTTCTCAATAACCACAAGACTCTGTTCTTCAGGGAAACTGGACTTTGACGGTTGATCTAGAGAACTTCTTGCTCCTCATTCCAGTAGTTGTCTGAGTGATGGTCTTTCTGCAAGCTATGGGTTTGCTACAAGTATACATCAGATTGTTTTCCCTTCTTGATGACTTTTACTTTAGAACTCAGAAGCTTATTAACTTGATTTCACTTTTGATGAAGAAAATGACAGGGGAAGAAACTCTGCTCGTCTTAAAACAAGAGATATTTTAGAGAACTACACCAAAAATGTAATGAATGCAAAAAGTTCCAATCTTATATCCCGGACAAACCCCCAAATTGATTACTATTCAGATGAATTGAAAGACCCATACTCATGGGCACACCACAGCGACTTTGATGGAGAAAGAAACAGAAAATGAAAGTCAGTGTCACTGCTGGATTATGATCTCTGACCAAAAACTGTCAACAATAACTCAGACAACATACGCAGAAGAAATTAGCTTAAGCTGCTGGCAGAGATGTCAGCCAAACTGCCCGTCACTTGTTTAAATTGGGTGGCTTAATCGATCAGGATAATGGACAAAAAGGGGAGAGGGAGATACAATTTAAAAAAACCAAACTAAAAAAAGACGAAGAAGCTTTTTTTTTTCCAAATGTTATCAATAACAACATAATTAATTCTCCTATTTGGGCTGAAAGGCAAATTCATCCTTCTACTCATGTTCAGCTCCAACCTCTGGTTTCCTATCTCAAAGTTCGTGCCATGAGTTTGCAGCCTTTTTCTTTTAAATGACAAAGCTTCAGAAAGACCACACAGTCAGTCTTCATAAACAGGCAACCAGACTTCATCTGCAGGAACCAAATGATCAAAACATTGTATTTACTGGAATCCCTACTAAAACACCAGAGGACAAAAACACGCATCAACCATCCCTCTCTCATCCAAACCTGACCTTTGCTGCCCTGGAGACACCCCTAACCTGATGGTGAAGTTAAGAAGGTAAAGCTTTGTTTATCTTTGGACGGTGAGGACACCTGGGACGACCAAGTAAGTCACTGTAACCACATGGGGGCACTCTCCAGATAGAAGCCGGAGGATGGATCCAGGAGGATCTGAAGTCTAACTGCAGGGGTGTTGGGGAGGCCCAGTGATGAGTCCTGGAAACCATCAGACGGTCCAGCTAACCCTAACCCTAAAACATCAGCAGATATTTTTGCTGATCTTTAAAGCTGAATGCTTTCAGGAGTATGAGCTCTCCGTGATGAGTTCCTCTGTATACTGAAGATGTTTGGATGTTTTCTAACCAGTGTGTGACCCATGTTCTTAGACCAGAAGACCTGGAGAACCTGAAGAAATTAAATTTTTTTCTGAAGAACCTTCTGCTGGAAGCCTGCAGGTCTGAGGACCAGGGGGTTCAGGACATTGTTTTCTGAATATCTGTGAGAAGAGGACTGATGACTGAGTCCCTCAGCCTAAAGATGAACTTTTCTCCGTTTATTTCTGTTAACATCCGCCAACGCCATGACAGGTTGGTTAGCCGTCCAACAGCTGGAGCAGAATTGATTGAATTTAACAGATGAAGGATAGAAATGTCAGAAATTATGCTAACACGTTATTCAAACAACAGATGGTTACAGCTGGAGGCGGAGCGTCCCTAAAAAGTCAAAAATTGTGTCCAAATGTCTTCGCTACTCACTACTTAGTGCACTATAGTACATTCTGTAGAGTTGTCCAAATCTACAATTCCAAAATCCAGTGACCTAGAAATCTCCCAGAAGTCTCTGCAATAAAACTAGTGCGCACTGATGCTCACTAGATTGGTGAATATAGACCACAATGCTTTGGGTTAAAATATTTTTTGTGAAAAAAAGGTATTTTCATTAAATTTTTGGAATAAATCATCTGAGTTTTAATCATCAGAACACAGTGGATTCATAATTAGTCCTCATAAAGTGCTCGTATTGATTAGGTTTTACTTCATGAAATCGGTCATGTCAAAAGAAGTCAAGAGCATGGTGCTCTAATCTATTTAAAATCCTGAACACTAGATAGTCCGGTTCTATATTATTTCTTAGTGTTTAGAGAGCAGGGAGGGAATTCAGACACAGTCAAAAAGTTTGTTAGGATAAATCACTTACAATGCTTAGGGTGACGTCTGCAGCAGAGGTAACATATGAGTAAAACACGCCTTTCCTGGTAAATGAAAGAGTCAGCAAACGTGGAAGTTTGCAGGAAGCAGGAATATCCAATCTTGAGTTCTGTTTCAAATGAGAACCCTTAGAGTTCAGGCAGTCAGAACATGTGGAATCTAACACTAAAATACTGACAGAACTGCATGGACAATAGACCCGTTTCTCATTTTTCCATCAGGATTCAGGTTTGGGTGTAAAACAGCATCCAGGTCGATTGACCAGGTGACCACTAGGAGGGGGTGTTACAGAAGTGATTCCGTTTCTTTTCTCTTCAGAGAAAAAAACTATTTTAATTCAAAAGAAAAACAAACTTTCAGTTTAAAGGGTTCTCCTGTGAGTGGAACTCTTGTTGTAGTTCTACGCTCTTCTTGCCCAAACTGTTTTGTAGCCACCTTCATCCTTACACGCGTTCATATGACAAAGGCGCCGTGTTTGTCCCGCCCTGATGACGGCTCAAGCTAGCCCACTGGTCACATGACCATTTGTGGTGAATAGGATTGTTTGGTTCTGTCCTAAATGCAGCTTTCAGGATTACAATTTCACCACCAGAGGCTCACTGCTGTCTGTCTTCATCATCAACACCATCTTCATCAGCTTCCTGCCAGCCCCCAGCTCCCCCTCCCCCTCTGAGTTAATAAAGCCATAAATTGGCCTCTGCGCCGTCATTAGCTCTCAGCTTCTCCTCAATCAGCAGAATTAGGACGCCATTACAGGAAGCCGCCAGGACTCTAGGGAGAATGCTCAGCACGCCACCGCCAGCTCTGCAGTTCAAACCGGAAAGAAGAACCGGCTGGAGCTGCAGCAGAATGAAGCTGCTGCTCCTCTTCATCACAGACAACATCTGATGATGAGGAGTTGGAGAAGAAAAGAGTTCAGTTTGTTCTGGTTGAGAATTCACAGACGCCTCATCAGCTCAAAGAACACAAAGATGAGAATCGCATCAGGAAATCATCCAGATTTTTTTCTCCAAAACTCTTCAGGATTCCAGATTCCAACAAACACAAACCGAGGGGTCAAATTCTCATGCAGTCTGTGACTCCGCCCAGCTCATGCCACCATGGCAACCAGGTAGAATCCAGGCTCGTTAAAGGTTCAGGTCGCCCAGATTTTTACCAAAAGTCACCGACATGGTTTGAACCCACCTGACTGACAAGCAGAAGGGAAGACATGCTTCCAGAGCAGTGCAACAGAAGAAACCGTTTCATGAGTACGACCTCTGACCTTTGTGGAGAAAGCCATCCTAAAGGGTAGCACAACAGAACAGCTGAGCCCACTCTCAGCCCAGATTTGAAAAATACAAAAAAAGGGGCGGGACTAGGGCAGGCAGGTTGAGTGGGGGAGGTGTGTATGGGCTCAATATAAGGCCATAAAGATTCAAAACCGCAATTGAATGGATTTGCAACTGCAACTGCATGTTCGCACATAAATGAAGTTTCATCATACCAAAAGATAAATCTGTCCAAGAAATTTAGGTTTGCAAATGTGTAAAAAGGGACCTGCATGCCCATAAAATAGATTTGCATTTGTGAAATAATTTCTGTGGGTTTTTTCCAAGCATTTTTTTTGCAGGTGCAAAACAAAAAACTGCATTTGAGCTCCTGAAGCTGCGGTTGTGAATTCTGTCCCTGTCTCTACACGTCTGGATTCATTGCTAATTTCACTCCACCACAGAAGATTTCTGACAACTGAAGGCAACACATCTACGAACCGACCATTACACACTTAAAGTTGGGCGGGGCTTTTATACTGGAGCTGCAGAGCATGACTTGACGCTCTTGAAATGACATGGCACTTAACCAGTTAACCAATCCCAAAATTCAACTGTACGACCTCGTTTCACCTAAGGGGCAGCACACAGGTGGTTTCAGACAATATTTTCAGGAATTAAACAAGTTTATTTTAAATCGTCAAATATTTGGCAAGGACCAACAGTCAGCTCTTTTAAAGCCCAATTTTTACAGGTCAACAGGCACAAAAAATGATTTATGGAATGGAGGTGATCTGGGTCCTTTTAGAGAGGTTACTCTCTTGGAGAGCTTTAAAGCCAAACTGTTCCTTCACTACAATCCCTTCACTGTCCTTTCATGATGTTTTGAACTTTTGTTTAATTGTTGTATTCTCTTTTAAGCTTTATCTTCGTGTTTTTTATGGGTTTGGGGTTGTGTACATCACTTTGGGCCCCCTTGGATGGTGGTGGAAGGTGCTCTAGAAATGAATAAATATAATGAAAATGCGGTTCTTGTGGACGAGATGATCAGGAGGTTTGGACCAAGCCAAGTTTGTGATCCAGAGTTCTAATTCCTCCGGTTCTCTCATGGGGGGGGGCTTTACACAGTCTCTTCATGAGGTTGAAAACATTTCCAAAGCTTGAAAGCATTCGAGTTGAAGCAGCTTCTGAATGTGGATGTGAGGCTCAAACCTTCACCTTCAAATAAATGAAGATGCTGCATCTATGCAGACGATGTCATCACTCATGGTGGTCCATCTGTGATCCAGCTGCATCTTCACAACTTTGTGCTCTAAACTCTGTTCCAGTTGTTGTCCTCTGCAGACTCAGAGAATGAGGAAGCAGAAGAAGCATCCTCCCCGTAAACACCATTAAAGATTCATGGTGCTGATGGACAAACCCGTCCAGATACAGATTAGAGTTAAACAAAGACGAGAGGTGCAGGAGCGCGCTCAGAGCCATGCTTTCAGCCTGATCACATAGACATCTGACGTCCATGTGATCAGCTCTGAGAAGGTCAGGAAGGAGCAGAAGATACAAGAAGATGAGATTTTTTTTTTAATTCTTCAACTTCAGATTTAAAGATAAGAAAGCGAGTAGAGCTTTAGGAGTCACACCATCACTTCCTTTTTAAAAAGAACTGGAATGAGGTATGTTCAGAAGGTAACCACTAGGGGGCAGTAGCACAACAAACGAACCGTTGTCCACTTCAAAAACAGATCTTCTCAATTTGATGTCTGTGAGGAGAATTCCTGTGAAATGTTTAATACTTCAAAATGAAATAATAGACGTGTGGCCTTTTCACGTCTTGATTGCACCTTTGAGCATTTTTAGAACAAAGGAGGCTCTATGACAGGAGCCAACAAGCTGGATACAAAGAAAGAGACAAGCCAGTGACCAGGACACGCCCATTGTGTTAACCCTTTAAGACCAGAGCTTGAGCTCCAGTGTTGACCTTTGAACTATCTTCAACAGTTTACATAATTGACATTGCAGTACATTGGTACAATTTATGTAATTAACATGATTAACACTGAAAACATAATTCAGTGGGTTCTGACGTCAGAACCTCTATGTTAGAATTTGTCTCCCACTTCAACAAAGATACGTGTTCTCGTGTCGAACAGAAGGTACAATCCTTACTGTTCCGGTGTCCAAACTTTCCTTAGTTGTTGACAATGTCTTGAGGGTTTTGAAAGACAGACTCATCCCAGAATATGAAGTTCATCTGGAGGTTCAAAAAAACTTCTTTTCTGCTGCAACACAGAAGTGTCTGTTTCTTTCAGTGACAAATCAGTTCCGAACCGTCTCTGAAAACCAGTGTCCCGGTCTCAGGTCTGGAAGTTGGACCTGTTTGTCTTCTGGTTCACATTTCCTGTCCTGATGAAGCTCTTCATCCATCACTTGCTTCCTCCTTTTTATCCAGTAATTAGACAGCTTCAGATCCAAAGTCCAGTGGAGGTTTCATCCACCACAAGAGCACGGATGTTCATCAGACCCAACAGAACCGAGCTCTGCTCAAACCTGGATGACATGGAAATCAGGTTTGATGTTTCTGTTCAGGTCCAGACTGAAAACCTCTCCTTCCATCTCCATCAGTGACATCTTTGGGTTTCAAGTCCTTGTTTTTAATCATTTTAAAAGTGATTTTTGTTCAAACATTCTTATGGGAAACTTTAGAAAAAAAGATTTCTCAGAAACAGGATTTGGTGAAGTAACAGTGGATCCTAAATGTTCCTTCTCACCATACGGTGAGGTGAAGAGTTGGACGTTTCTCCCAGATTCTGATCATTCAGGATTCTCCGACAGTGAGTAAACGCTCACTGCTGATGGATCTTCCTCTGCACCGTCAGCTCCCATGAAGCTGAAGGACCGCCGCCGGCTCTGAAGCTGACGAGGGAGATACAGGAAACGGAGGATTCACTTCCTACCAAAGAGTGAAAGCATCAAACCCATCCATTTGGAGCTGCACCATCCAGGAACTGTTCCTGAAGCTCCAGAGAGAACTGTCACTTCATTTCACACTTTGATCCAAACCGTTTCTCATCAAAGTTCTCCTTCACAGCAAATGTAAGACTCTGGCTGGAACCTGGAACACCAAAAACTACTGAAGCTAACAGAGGAAGCTAATGGATGCTAAAAGTTAGCATGTCTAACCTCTTCATCTGTCTGTCTGTCTGTCCATCACTCCATCCAGAACACAGAGTCTGTACTTTTTCAGAGTTTGAGGATCTTCATCCTTCCTCTCTGGAACCTCACAAATTCTTTCCTTCATCCTCACCTCCTGAGAATCTAACAAGTGACACCTTCCTCTTAAGACATTAGCAAGCGTTAGTAATCTGGTATTAAGCTTCTCATGAAGACGTTTATTAGCATTTGTGAAGCACCTGTGCATTATGTTAACACAGGTTTTATAAAGAATTCACGAATTCATGAATATTTGCAAAACAACTATTTACCCCAAATTTGATGGAATTGAGCAATCCTAAACCAAACACCTGTTACCTTCACACAACTTAGCGTAACATTTTTGCAAGATTGTCGGCAAAAAAGGCAATCCAAGGCAAGGTGGACTTTGTTCTCAAGGATGGAGTCATGCTCCATCTCTGACCCCTCCTCAGAGAAAGTAATGCTTAAAAAAGGTTCCTGGGTTTAAAACTGAAAATTTGTTTTTTTTTCATTGATTTGATTTTTATTTTAACAACTACAACACTGCAGAACAAGACATGGCCTGACATTCTAAAACAGAGTTCTCTGAGTTGTTACAAACCAACAATTTCAGCTTTAAACAACAAAAACAACTTTATTAAAAGAAATATGGATCTGAGCAAAGTGAGGCAAACAACAAAAAGGGTTTTCACACCACTACAGAGAAAAGGGAAGTTTTTATCATTTATTGTTTTTATGTTTGGATCCTTAAGGAGCTTCTTTTATAAAGGATTAACAAATACTAATAAATGTCTTTAGAAGCAGCTTAATACCAGATTTCTAATGCTTAGTAGTGTAGGTCTGAACCAGTGAAGGTCTGGACTTCCGGGTCAGCTGGTCCCACTCTTTCAGAACTTTCCTGAAACAAGTGTTCTGGGGTGTTTGAGGCCCGCTGGACCTCCGGGACGTTTGTGTTCCCTGTGATGTTGTGAATGTTCAGCGAGTGTGTGTCGTCAGAAGAATATTAATGAGGAGGAGCGAGCGCTTCTCATACAGAGCAGCTCCAAGGTGCAGCCACGTGTTTCCTCCATCAGAACCGCTTGTCTTCATCACTTCCTCTCAGACTCTTTGCGCTTCTCCTCAGACGTGTTTATTTACCTGTTTTTGTTTTGACGTTTAGTCGACTTTTCCTGATTTTACTCTTCGTTTTCTTGTTCATTTTTTTTAAGTTTAAAATTCTTCTGAAACATTTCTCAGCTTTTTGTTGTTGAATCTGATTTCCGGCTTCTGCTTCTATATTTTCTTCCACAAACATCCGAGTCATCAGAAAGTCAAACCCGAGAAACATCAGGAAAGACCTGAAGTCCAACGTCTGCAGATCCTTTCAGTTCATGTGACTGACCTGCAAGCAGCCAGTTTGATTCTAAAACAACCTTCAGATTTTTACTGTTTGGTCGATACAGCACCAGCCCTGCAGGTCTGATGCTGTTCAACTGATAAGCTGGTTCTGAAGGGTCTCGGCCAGCTGGAGACCAGCATGAGGATCTCTGGTGTTTCTCTCACACGAGGTTTGTCCTTAACGCCTTATTTTCTGGTTAAAAGAAACTAAAAAAAAAAAACCTTCAAGTTCACTAAAGAGGTGGAGCTAACCATGGATGCTAATGTCACAATAACAATAAAGCCTATTCTGATTCTGATCTGAATGTTGCCATGGTAACAGTGGTTCCATGTCGGTTCTGTAGTGAACTTTAGCAGCGGTTCTGCCAGCATGCTAACATGCAGCAACTGCATGCTGACCTCCAGGTTGGCGACACTCGAAGGCCACGCCTCCAGAAACCCCTCCTCGTCCTTCAGAGGAAGCTTCAGGAATCAGGGCGGTTTCTGTGGACTCTCGTCCATCTGGAGCTTCTCTGTGTTGTGGCGTCTGCCACCAGGAGACCAAGCTTAGGGAGGTGTCGGCGAGGAGAGCTTAATTCAGCAGCAAACAAAGCTCCACGTCCACTGAACCAGAACCTGCCCCCCCAACAGGGTGAGGAGCACCAACCAGACCTGGACCTTCAGCCTACAGTCGCTCCACCAGCTCTGCAGCTTCAGAACTGCTGCTGGATGGAGGCAAAAACAACCGGGAACCCACCCCACCCCATTCTGAGGAACCTCCCGAAGAAAGAAGGACAGACGATGGATGGATGGATGAGACAAACACTCACCAAACTTTGACCTAAACTCACATACACACACACACACCCCAGGAGGCAGGATCTTCAGCGGTGATAAAGATCACACACGTCACGCCTTCAGATTCTCACACAACCTTATGTAACAACAACTGACACCCCCCCACACACACACACACCCTCACAGGGGTAGCTCGGAGAACAGTAACTGTGGAGATGTGCATGCACACGTGCACGCAGATCAGTCTTACCTGGTTCCTTTATCTCCCATCCTGACCGCACAAAAACCGACAGCAGCTGGACACAGAGATGGAGGAAGAGCAGCAGCAGAGGAGGAGGAGGATGGGGATGCCGTCACCGTGGAAACTGAGCAGGGAGCGAGTGAGTGTCTCAGGAAGCTGCTGTCATGCCATCAGATTGTTCTCAGCCGGAGGAAAAACCTCCTTTTGAGCTCCAGCTGAACGAAGGTTGAGAGAACCTCAGCTCTGCTCCTCCTCCTCCTCTTCCTCCCTCCTCAGCACTAACATCCGTCCGTCCATCCGTTCTTCACAAGCCAGAAGTTTTCAAAGATTTTATAGTTATTTCACCAAGGATGAATCAAGGAGTCTTTCTTATCCCGATCAGCCAAATGCAGAACAATAAAAATATCAATGTGATCAAAAACGGAGAAGAAAAGTTTATTTGAAAACTAATGTTAGGAAAAATCAGAAACGTCAAGATAATCAGTGTAAAAACCTTTCTACTGATGATAAAAGCCTCATTCAAAGAATCTGATGAAATCTCTGTAGGCAGTGGAATGACCCAATGATGGCGATAAAGATGATGGCGTTTTCTCCTAAAGATGACGGCGTTTTCTCCTAAAGATGACGGCGTTTTCTCCTAAAGATGACGGCGTTTT
>BSAI01000072.1:722276-744553 GCA_036245035.1 Adrianichthys oophorus | reverse complement strand
ATAGTAAAGTTTATTTATTTATAGTAGATAGTAAAGTTTATTTATTTATAGTAAATAGTAAAGTTTATTAATTTATAGTAAATAGTAAAGTTTATTTATTTATAGTACATAGTAAAGTTTATTTATTTATAGTACATAGTAAAGTTTATTTGTTTATAGTAAATAGTAAAGTTTATTTATTTATAGTATATACTAAAGTTTATTTATTCATAGTAAATAGTAAAGTTTATTTATTCATAGTAGATAGTAAAATTTATTTATCAATAGTAGATAGTAAAGTTTGTTTATTTATAGTAGATACTAAAGTTTTTACTTGATATTTTTCACAGTTTAAGTTCAAAGCAGCTGAAAAGAAACTGATGACCCAGCATTTTCAAGACACGGTTAATCTGAAGACATGAAAACAGTTCACAACCCCTCGTGGACTTGTAACGCTTATCTGTGTGTAAATGTTGTTTAGTGTGCATCAGGCGATTGGTGCGTGCTATGTAAAGGTTTATTTGCGTAGGAGCCGTCTGGAGTTTGTAGTTCGTGTTAAGCTGCTAGTATGGTTGTGCATGCATAAATTGTAGTTTGCATTTGCACATTTTTGAAATTCACGTGTACATGTGGATACACAACTGCAAGTAATCACAGTAATGCACAAAAGTATGAGTTAGAAATGAAGAATTTCACACACACATCCAGTGAGACTGTTTTCTCCCCGTGTGACAGCAGCCAAGTTGGTGGTTTAGAGACTCTGGTACAGAGTCAGCAGAGGTGAAGATGCTGAGGTTCTCTTTGGGAGGGACCGGGATGGAACAGGAATGAGTCTGTCAGAGGAACAGATCCTTTAGTGCAGGAATAGGTAACTCCAGGCCTCAAGGAACGCCGTGTCTGCAGGATTTCCAGACAGCCAAGCCCTTCTCATGACTGATTACCTGGTTCAGGTGTGTCCAGCCAATTAGAACATGCCAGAGCGTGGTAAAACAGGCAGGAATGCAGCCCTCGAGGGCAGGAGTTGTCCATCCTTGTGCTAGATGTTCTGGAAGAAGATAATGATGCTTGCTTCTCATTAGGGTGAGAAGCTCGGTCACCCAGGAGGAGCTCAGAGTCGAGCCGCTTCTCCTCCACATTGAGAGGAGCCAGTTGAGGTGGCTCGGGCATTTGGTTTGGATCCCCCCTGGACGCCTGCCTAGGGAGGTGTTCCGGGCATGTCCCACTGGGAGGAGGCCCCGGGGAAGACCCAGGACACGCTGGAGAGACGATGTCTCTCTGCTGGCCTGGGAACGACTCGGGGTCCCCCCAGAGGAGCTGGAGGAAGTGGCCGGGAAGAAGGAAGTCTGGGCATCTTTACTTAGACTGCTGCCCCCGCGACCCGGTCCCGGATAAGCGGAAGAAAATGGATGGATGGATGGATCCTGTTGGTAACTGGATGCTGAGGTTGGAGCTACCAGGAACGAGGTCAAGAGTGGGGGTGTACAAACTACAGCCCGCCTCCACGTTTGGCCCGGCCCCCTGAACAATATCACAGACGTGGGATTTTTATTTTTTTTTTCTATTTTGGCCAAGTGATTGAGACCCACATAGACCGTGAAATTTTATTCCCCCCTCCTGCAGTCTGTGCCCCATCTGAACCCCAAAAATCCCCGTCAATAGAACAGAATACACTGTTCCCTTCACATCACAGTTCACCTTTGGTCGTCTCACCGATTCTTTTGCTGCTGCTTTTTTTCTCTTTACACCCTGTTCTGCGTCCTGATTGGCTGGAGACCTTGTCACTCTCCTCCATGCTGTGTCTCCACATGTGCAGCTCTGCAGATCTACATCAATCTTTGACCGCGATCAGATCTTTGTTTTCATTCTATGATCCTGGACATATGATGGAGTAATACGGTCCGGTCCAGTTAATTCTGGCGAGCCTTTCCTCTCAGTTAAGCCTCGCTTCCACTGAGTGATTAGTTTTCATGGCGCATGCGTGGTATGGACCTCCATTTCTCTGTCATTCTGGAGTCTTCCCATAGATGGCGCACTACAAATAAATTGACCATTGTTTCGGTGCAGAATGTTATTGTGCATCCATGTGGTGCTGGAAGATTTGTTCTTTTTCATTTTCTGATCATTGAAACACCACATGAATGCAGCGTTTCTCTGTTTGCGTTTTTAACGACATACATCAAGTTATTGGTGAAATTGGATCTAAAATGAGAACAGAAGCCACAGTTCTGAAATAAAAACTCTAAAATGTTCTGTTTGAAAATAGATACATATTCATGTTCAATCCAAATGAAAGCATGTTTTTCCATGTCATTAGTTTCTCTAATAAGTTGGATTACCAAAACACTCACGCATCTGCTCCGTTTGGATGTAAGTAATGACTTGTTGTTCCAGTGTGACTTTTAAAGTTCTAAAACCGATTTTCCGAGCACTGGCAGCTGCGCTCTAACGTAAATGACCGGCGACTGTTGATGACATCATCAAGGGTTAGTGCTATTTTATCATATCTCTGTTTGGATGGCTAAATGGGGGGTGGAGGAGGAATTTGGATTGGAACTTGGGAGCAGGGGTGTTCTGGTACCTGCAGAGGCGTTCGTTGCGGCTGTTCATGCAGGCAACAGCTTGGTTCTTCTGGAGCATGATGTTCTCCAGCAGCTGCTCCTCTCTCATTTTCTCCTCCCTAAATCTGGACTCCGCCTCCCTTTGTCTTTTCAGCAGCGTGTCATACTCCTCCTTCAGCATTCCGTTCTCTCGTTGGACCTGCTCCACCCGCCCCTGCAGCTGCTGCCCAGCATCGCTGCTGGCATTCAGCAGGAGCTGGTGGTCCTCCAGCCTGATGAAGGAGAACCTGAGGATCATCTTTGGGGTTCCGTCACTTTAACAGTTTCACGTTCAGCAGAAGGAACGTTTTCAGTGACAGCTGAAGCTGTTATCTATGAAGTTCAACCTGCACAGGTGCTCATTTCTGAGCCCCACCCCCAGGAAGAAGGCTGCAGCCCAGGTGTGTGAGAAAAAATACTCACCTGGCACGCTGTTTTTCCAGAACTCCATCCTTGATCTTAATCTGCTGCTGTAGCTCCACCACCTGATAAGCGAGCTGCAATGAGGAGGAGGCGGAGTCAGGGCTGCATGCCTATCTGAGTTCACTCGAGGACAGATGCTGAAGCAGATAAAAACACTTCCTTCAAAGTGACTTCCGGGTCAGCAGCTCAGCTGAGCTTGAACAGGAAGCCTCCAGAATTCAAACTACTGCAGTAAGAGAGGAATCAAGCCTGTTTTACTTTGAAAATCAGGTGGATTCTCTCTGGAGACTTCCTGTGTGGTCTATCCAATGAAGGAAATTTTAGGTGAGACGTCAACATCTCAAAGGGGAAGTGCTGCTTATACACGAAACCCTCAAATGCTGTACTTCCTCAAAAGACCACTGGAGGCTGGTTTCACAGGAAACCCATCTGCACTGACCTTCAGAATAAAACGACTGTAAAGTCTGATGATCAAAACTTTGTACAGCTGTGAACTACAAGGATCTTTGAAATGATTGGATTTGAACTCCATTGGGCAAGGTCAAAGGTCATCCTCCATGTCTGTCTTTTGGAAGCTCCAGAACCCCAGCTTTACTTAAAGAAACGGTCCAGAACTCCACCCTGGTTCCAGTCAGGGCTTCTTTTAGGTATCTGGTTCGTTTGTGGCTTCTTGAAACAATTATTCTGGACCTTTGAACTTCCCCTTTCGTTTATTCAGTTGGTAACTTCAAATGAGGTCCAAAAGGACCCCATCACACCAGTCCCACCTCACCTATGACCTCAGCTCAGTCTGCTCTCTGTGGCTACCAGTGGCATTGCAGCTTGGGACACGCCCACTCTGGCTCCTCTGTTTCAGACCTGAACCTGCTCACCTCTCCGGTTATCTTCTGGAACCTGATGTTCTGCTGCTCCAGAAAGGACAGCGAGCCGTCTGCAGTGGGACGCCTGGGGGCAAAAATCAAACCCCTGGTCATCTTCACAGTGAGCAGCTGTCAGAGCTCAGGTGGGCTCAGGTGAGTTACCTGGCAGAGCCGCTCAGAATTCCTTTGGCAAAGCTGGTTTTCTCCAGAATCTGAGTGTCTGAAAGAGATTCAGCACCTGGGTCACGTCTGTTGGATCAGAACATGCACGCACTCCAACTTTAAATCCACCAAATCTAAAACCCATTCAAAACTCCGACCTGTAGGTGTAGTGCGCATGCGTGGGTTGAGTTTCGAAAACCTTTAAACCAGAATCTTCCTGCATTTGACAGATTTACATATTTGGATTCTGACACCGGTACCAACCAGACTGAGTGCATCCGAACAACGGAGGAATCGCTGCTCCTCCGATCCGCATCCTTATTCAAAGTTTACATTTGAAATCGGAACCGGTTCGGACGGGTTCCGTCAAAGTGGAGGATTTTTGAATGAAGTCTGGTTGAAAGCTGCTTCAGGAACCTTACACAAGCGGATCAGGTCCCGGAACATGTTGCTTTGGGTCCGGTCTCTGTGCTTCAGCTGCCGGACGACGTGCCTCCTCCAAGCCTCCGCGAACCCGCAGCCGCCCGGACCCAGGAGCCCGCCGCCCCGCAGCGGCTCCGCGCCGGGATCCATGCCGCCTCGGCCCGCCGTCTGACTTGCAGCCGCTGGCTGGTTCCGCTTTTTTTGTTTATTTCTTTTTTAGCTGCCGGTTTCGTCACGTTAGGGGCGGAGTCACAGCACCCCCCGTTCAGGTTTTTAACTGAAGTTTCTAAAATGATTGACAGGAAGACTGTGGCTGCTGTTAAAGTCAGACTGATACCGTTACAAGAACACAACAGAAGAATCGGAATATTGAGGAAACTTTCTGCACTGCAGTCCTACGATTGGTGGCAGAGATGTTACCAAAATGTTAGAGAAATGTTATAGAAATGTTACAAAAAAATGTTATAGAAATATTATAGAAATGTTACCAAAAATTATTATAGAAATATTACCAAAAATTGTTACAGAATTACAGAAATGTTATAGAAATGTTACAGAAATATTACCCAAAAAAGTTACAGAAATGTTCAGACTGCTGCCCCATCCAGAAGATAGATGGATGGATGGATGCAGTGCCATTACAGGTCGTCATCCAAGAGCTGGCCTCGGCAGCATGTCTCATTTCAATCGTGACATCTGAATCTTTTGCAAAGACGTTTCTGCTGCATCACGTCATCCACTGATGGTATTGGTCATTTTTACGTTATAGTAAAATAAACCAAAAATGTCTCGGTATCGGTATCTAACTTTAAAATGATTTTTTTATGCTATAGGTCGATTTGACCTCAGATGGATCTGGTTGGACCACAGGAATCGATTCAGTCATTCCAGTTCTAACACTTGACTGCTTATAAACGTTGACTTGATGTAGGGGCTTTAAAGCTGCTGAAATGATGGTGGTGGGAGGATTTATGTTTGCCTCGTACCCTTACCAAAAAAAACCAAATTCTCAGAGGAAACCATTGTTGCCGTCCCGTCTTGCTTTCAGAGCTGTCCTGTGTGCACAGAGACTCCTTCACTTTCCTGCGTCTGTAGAAGTTCCTGTGAGGAACGGACTTTCACAGAATGAAAACATTCATCTAAAGAACACAAAAACCTTTATTAGCAAAAACTGTTCAAACACTAGAAAGGATTACTGTCAGAAGAACCACTGAAGGCTTTGGGAAGGCATTTGCTGTTTTGTCCTATTTCAGCTTCTGTACAGGTGGTTCTGGTTCAGGATTGATCCAGTTTCTTCCAGGTCATCTGGACCGGCAGCTTGGCATTTCTACAGAGGGGTTATTGTCCCACAATCCTCCAGTGGAAGCGAGGGGGTGCTGCTGTTCCTTCTGGTATGCGGGTGCAGCACTCCCTGCAGGTGTGAATAAAAGATTGACAGCGCCTCCTGCAGGACGCCGGGCTGCGAGGACCCGAGCTGTGAGACAAAAAATTGAAATAAACTTTAGAATAAATGCGGAGAACAAAAAGATAATAGTTCTGATCAGCCTTCAAGTCTGGTCGGAAGGTTCTGATCCAGTCAGTAGCTGTACCTGCTGGTACAGGTGCATGGCCTGTTGCAGGTGGACGGCGGCCTGCTGCAGGTGGACAGCGGCGTGCCGACACTGCTGCCTGCAGACCTCCTGGCTGTGATTCGTAGGTAAAGGTGAAAGGACACTTGGCCCACCTGTGCTGAGCTCCTGCGCAGACACTCCTGCAGGGGGTGCTGTGAGGCAGAACAAGACATGATGGATCAGGGGCTTTAGCATATCAAAGGACATCCAAGCTTTCAGCTGAACAGGGGGTTACCTGACTGATAGGTGTTCGCATCATGGGGGCGGAGCGTTTCGAAGAAAGGCGAGGAGGCGCACAGGGGCGGGACCGGCACAGAAGACTCTGATGAAACGTCCGAGTCTGACAATAAAACAAAAACATCAGAAGCTCCTGTGGTCCAACCATGGAGGACTTCAGCGGATCTTCAGTCTTAGTGTAAAAACAGCAGGTGAGCTAAACATGAAGCCCCCCCTAGAGTGGTGGGGGTGTAATTACATCTGAATGACGTCACGACAGAGCAGCAAGTACATCTGGACTGTGATAAACAGACAAACTGAAGCTGTTTTTTCCCCACACCTGTGTTTCCAGGAAGAACCGGGTCACCTGGATCAGGTAGGACTCTGGTCTCAGTGCAAGTGCTGGGCCGGGCCAAAGGTACTGGACTTTGCGTTTGGTTCTGATTCATCAGGGTTTTCTCAAAGCTGCTAATGCTCCAGTCTCTGTCCTGGATCGACACCTGAAGAGGCGTGGCCTCCACCTGCAGACTGTGAAGAACAGCGGCAGTTAGCTAATGCGAGTCACTCACTGAGACGTCCACTCGTGTTCAGGTCTGTGGTGTCACTCCAAAATCTGTTATTGGAACCAAATAAAGTTGTTGTTTTAATGGAAATTTAGGAAAGAAAGAATCAACCAGTTTGAGTCCAGAACAATCCAGACCGGTTCTGGACTAAACTGAGGAGACTTCTTGAGTTAGAGTTGCTGTGTCCAGAAAAGGTCTAAAAGACGTTTCCTGAGCAGGAACCTCAGTCAGCATAATCTGGACCAGCTTGGTTCTCCTGAAGAACCTGCAGCTGAAAGGCTCTCAGTCCTTCAAACACCTGCAGAGTTCAGTTAGAGATGATGGGGGGGCACCTGCTGCTCTGGTCCTGGGGGGCTTCGCTGATGGAGCGTTGGAGGTCTGGACCAGCAGCCAGCACAGAGCCTGCAGGCGGGGGGGCAGTTGGGGAGAAGGTGAGGTTGTCCATGTTCTCGGTCTGTAGGGGGGTGTCCAGGTCTACATTTGGGGCTCCACCTGCAGGATCCAAAGACGAACTGACGTTGTGGGTCCTGGAGGTCATGTCTGAGGAGGGTCAAGAAGAGATGTTAGACGGCATGGTGACAGCGCAAGCGGGCGGGGCAGACGAGTGAGGACCAAAGCAACCTGCAGGTGAAGACCGAGCTCAGAGAATCAGTCAGCAATGCAACATTCTGAGTAACTGTGAACGATGAAACGCCACCGCATGACCTGCCAACGAGCCGGGCTACAGCGCACCACCATCCCGGTGGGCCGTCTACATAGAGGACGCTGCAGAGGCTGCTGGGAAATCCTGCCGCCTGCATTGGACAGAGGACTTGCTGGTGTTCCTCAGAGGGAACGTCTGACCCACTTCAGATGACAAAGCTCCTCCATGATCGTTCGACTGGATCCTTCTCAGAATCTGGTAGATCTTCAGCAGAACTCTTCCCTCTGGGGGGGGTTGCAGCTTTTCTATTCATTCTCCTTTCATTCTAGACTTTGTGAGAGAACCGCTCCCCCCTCCAAAGGTAAAAGTGTAAGATGCGTTCACCTTAAACTCACATGTCAAATTTGTGTCAGCCGCCTCATTTGACACGAGGCGAATTCACTGCTCACCGTGTGTCCAAGAATGTGTTCGTAAACCTGACCCCCAGGCCGCGTGTGGGAGGAGCTACCAGCAGAGGTGTTCACGGTGTCTGTGTTCACCTCATTTACAAAGACACAGGTGATGCTTAGAGATCAGGTTTATTCATTCCAAAGAGTTCTACTAAACATTGGTAACCCGGTCTTCATGTCTGGGTTCACAAGATCATTCAGAGATTCCTGGTACGGCGAGCTTCACCGTCCTGTGCAAGAGCTGTGCCTGAATGACAGTGCTTTCAGCGGTACTTCCACGTCTCTGTGACCCAGTCTGATGACCTGTTGTCCAGCGTTATTCCCAGGAGTGGAAATAAAAATGAAAGACTTAGAGGACCTTTTTATTCTCGTCTGGATGAAATGTAAATGTATCCATCCTCCACGTCGGTTTTGGACTCTACCCGCTGATTGTGTCAATGAACATGTCACATGACAAAAGCTGAGTCCTTGATTGGTCGATGCACTACGTCATCACCATGGTTCACATCTTTGAACTGTAGACGCACTGAGACGCTCAAATCTCATTGCTGCTGGTTCTTCGTTGGTGTCTGTATATCGACACGGTGTGAGCGCGGTTTACCTGCTCTGCTTTTAGCTGTGTTTACTTTGATTCACACCGCGAATCTGGTAAAAGTCATGCGCATAAAGACCTGCTGCCACAGTCTCAGAGGAGAGTCAAAAACTGGATCTGAAAGTCACCGGTTCTCTGCCGAGACACAAACCACAGAAGCAGAAGTTCGTCTGGTTTCACAGCTGCTGGTAGATGAGGCCTTCACGGTGAAGGTCCACAGCTGCTGGCATCAGAACATTCACCTCCACTCAGAGGAAACTGTTTGGGGCTCAGGTGCTCCAGTCCTCACCTGCTCTGCAGCTTCCCGTCTGGGTCCAGGCGGCTGACCCGGCGACGCTCCTCTCCGACTTCACCTGAAAGAACGGTTTGGGTTTCATGCAGAAATTAAGGACTGTCACGCACACCTCATTACTGGCGTACCGACGCGGCGCTGACGTGGCTTTCTTCAGCTACCCTGTTTGGGATGGAAGGCGGAGCTCGGACCGGCCACGCCCTGCAGAGCAAAGACACAGCCGTCACCTGGATGACCCAGAGGAGTGATGCAGTGAGGACATCCTACCTGACTCTGTCCTGAAATCGGGCCAGGAAGCGCTTGCAGATGCTGAGGCGTGGATTCAGGAAGGGCTTTTCTTCTGGGGCCTGCAGGGTCCTCAGATCTGTGTCGAACCACTCTGCAGTCACAGACCAGCGTCAGAGGACAGCGGCGGCGGCCGCTTGGTTTCTCGTGATGCGGAGCTTCCTACCTTCACTCAGGCTGGACAGGTTGTGAGGGTGGTCCTTCAAAAGGTTCCTGTCCTCATCGTCCTCAGGACTCAGGCTGCCTGCAGAACTGCTCTGACTCAGAGAATGTGAGTCTGAGGAGCGAGAGTCTCTGCTGAGTCAGCGTTTAACAGAAGCACTTCAGCAGCTCATCTCCACACATCAGAGAATCTGAAGAACATGCAGATCCCCTATGGTTTCCCTGAGAACCTGCACGCTCTCACATCACAGACTCAAAACAGTGGAAACACATCAGCAAGCTTTTGGTAAGATAGTTTATGTCTGAAAACTAGAACTAACAGCATTCCATAACAGTCTGTTTTAGAGAAGGTTTCCTGACCAAAACTGCTGGACAAATGTCAAAGGTGACTCTGACATCTACCTGCTGATCAGCAGGTAGATGTCAGAGTCACCTTCTACTGACAACAGGGGGCATAAGGCGGGACTTAAGCTCTGCTACGCCTTCACCAGCACCACACAGAACATGGAGGCTCCACTGAGTTTGGATGCAACAGGATCTTTAAGGAAACCTGCAGGCCAGCGGCGAAACAGAGGGAAGAGCGTCGCCATGCCGAACACAAGAACCACAACATTAGTTCAAACTCAGCAGGATGAACTGACCTGGGTCGTGCTGCTGATCCAGACTTCCTGTCGAGCCTTCAGAGCACGCCGAGTCCAGGCTCAGCTGTGTGCTCCATGTAAGCTCCGCCCCCTGTCCAGTAGCCTCCAGCTGGCTTGGCGTTTGGGTGGTGGTGTCGATGCTCAAGCTTCTGGAGGCACAAAGACTGATCAGTGGAGGAGTGGAGCACGGTAAGCTGCGGTGAAAGGACTCACCCGTCCACACCTGAACAGGTGCTGTCGCCGGACACCATGAAGGTGCTGCTGAGCGTGACCAACGTCTGCAGGAGACATGCAGTCAGTTGGAAGGTCATGTGACACAGAATTCACCTGAGCAGGTGGTCATACTCACCTCCGGCTCCTCCTCCTGTCCCAGCAGATGCTCCAGGCTCTGAGGGTGAAAGTCCTCTTCCTCCTCCGGATCGTTTTTGGTGGAGCACATGATGAGGGGGCTGGAATGCTTTGACCACCGGCAAAGAGGCTGGGTAGGCTCAGGCTCTGATTGGTTGAGAGGATGCACTCCGCCTTGAGCCTGCTGAAAATAAAACAAAAGTCAGGAGGCAGGCGTGCACAGAACCAAGAACAAAGTGGAACCACAAACAGCAGAGGAACCGGTGACTGACCAGCTTCCTGAACCACTGCGGCAGCTTTCCATTGGTCTCCAGCAACAGAACTTCTGGAACAAAACAAACCAATAAGAACTTCAGACACAACCACCTGGGTCTGTGCCTGCCTGCCTGCCTGCGTGCGTGTGATACCTGGACTCTTAACCGCTGTCCCCGTGTCTCTCACGTGACTCAGGTGTCCCTTACCTGAACTGTACCAAACCCCCACCATTTAACACGTATATATTCAGTCTGTCCTGGCATTAACGGACTCCTCCACATTTTATCCACTCAGCTGGTTGCCTGGTTCCAGACCAAAGATCTCCATTTCTGCTGAGGATGATGAGCGGTTCTTTGTTTTTTACCATCAGTAACCAGGTGTTCCTGCAGCCATAACCGTTTCCAGGAAGTCGGGTTCATCAAGTGCTGCTCCTTTCATCTGGACGTCAGACTAACAAATAGATGCAGAACATCACCTCTGACCCTCACCGTCTGCTGTGTGCTGTCTGACCGGGGTCCAGAGATCAGCTTCATCCTCCTCTTCATGGGTTTGGGGCAGCGGAGCTGAAGGAGCCATGATGAAGATCTCCCTCCTGCAGACAGAGAACCACTGAAGCACAGCGGCCTGGCAGAGCCCTCTGCACAGCTTTCCTGTCACCCACCTGATGCTGGTCTGGTGGTGGACGGGCCTGAGGAGCAGCCTCTTCCTCATGGTGCTGGTCATGTGATCGTCCAGCTTCCACACGAAGATGCAGCTGCAGGAGGAGAAGACAGCTGACCAACGCTCAGACCAAGGCGGCTCGAGTGCAGGCGCTGCTCACCTGTCACCCGACGCAGAGATGAGGTGTCTGCAGTCCGAGCTGAACCTCAGGTGTGTGACCGTCTCTGCAGAGAGAGAGCGGCGGCTGAGCATCTCGCTCTGATGACATCATCCCATCATATGGGGCTCACCTGAGTGCCCGAACATCGTGGCCACGCATTCTCCTGTCTTGAAATCAAAGATGTTGATGTTTTTGTTGGAGCAGCTGGTGGCGAAAAACGACCCGGACGGATCCATTTGGACCTGTGGACGTACTCAGATCAGTGGAGGGTCTGAGCTCGACCCCAATGCTTTGAGGTGAGGAGCGTACCTTCAGCAGGGTGCCTCGGTCGCTGGTCGCGCCCTTCAGGCACCTCTTCATCTTCCCGCTGTCCACGTCGTAGACTCTGAGGACAGACGCAGTGTGAGCCTCAGGTCCTCGCTGCCCCGCCCCCCCGTTCCAATCACCTGACGTTGCGGTCCTGGCAGGCCACCACCGCCTGGGTGCTGCTGCAGTCCATGTCAAACAGTGAGGTCTTCTCCACCACAAAGTGGCGCCTGGAGAACCCCAGACCGGCGGCCGTCTGTAGATGGGTGTGCAATCACAGCACCTTTTCATTTCAGGAGCGGTTCTGAACCACCATGATTAGGGGTGCAGCGGACCACGGACGGATCACATATATATGTGTGTGTGTGTATGTGTATGTGTATATATATATATATATATTCTTTTTATATATTAGAGCTTTTCAAAGAACGAACTGAAGGCTTTTATTTTGTTGGGTTTGATCTAAATGATCTAAAACTGAGTTTTGTTATCCGATGCACCCCTAACCATGACTGAGTTCTGCTTTGGTTCTTGTATGGATCCTCAGCTTAAAGACAAAGTTGATGGTCACACAGCATGAACGAGTTCTGCAGCGCCCCCCTCCCACCACAAGAGAGCACGGCCCCTGCAGGAGCCCCCGACTCCGCCTGCAGCTCACCTGCTCTGCTATCTGGAAGTCGATGCTCTTGTCGACACTGCAGGTTACCATGTGGACCTCCGGACTCTCACCTGGAACACGGGTCAGATTCAGTTCTCACTGAGAGGCAGGGGTTACATGATGCGGGGGAGGGGGCACCTGTGAACTTGATGGCGGTGATGGGGGCGCAGTGGTCGTTCAGAGTCTGCAGAAGACTGTAGTTGTGGTCCCGGTCAAAGATGTGGATGAGGCGGTCCCGGCCGGCCGAGGCCAGCAGCCTCACGCCTGAAACGGCAGCAGGGGGGTCAGGAGCCCCCACACACCTCCAGAACAGGTCAGGAAGCAGCACAGCGGGGGTTTGCAAGAACCCATCTAACTGTATGTGGCAGAAAACAGGCCTGGGGGGCTGTGGGCACCGTTCCAGACTCTTACCTGTGGATGCAGGTGAGAATTCCAGACACACCACCTCTGACTCATGGGCTTCCAGCTTCACCAGCTGATCCAGAAACTGCAGCCCGATGATCCTGAGACAGGAGCAGAGGAGCATCAGGATGCGGCCCCGACCCCCCCAAAGCTGAGCCTCAAGGGCCTCACCGCAAGTCTCCACTGCGGTCTCCGGCTGCCAGGTGCTGCCCATCTGGACTGATGGCCAGAACTCTGACTCCCACCTTTCCGCCCGCTGCCTCGCCTTCCTCCTGATGTGCATCTCCCCCCACGTACAGGATTCTTAGCAGGTCCTGGAAGCAGAACTGATGAGAACGGGAGAGGAGGCAGCAGCACACACGCACCCCCGCAGGCTCTCACATCGCCAAAGACGTTCCTGTGGGACCCAGACAGGCTGCCGTTCCAAAACCGGATTGTGTTATCCGAGGAACAGCTGAGGAAAGAGGACGCCGGCAGATGAGTGCGGGACGGATCCGACTGCTCCGGGTACACCTGTTCGCGCACACCCCCCCCCCGGAGGACATGCAACACCCACATTAGGTCAGGTGATCCCGGAATCAACAGAATCTACAGCTTTTGTCAGAGTAATCTGATTACTACAGCCACAGTGCATGTTGGGAACAGGTAACGTCTGAAAAAAAGACAGAAATGATTGAATGCAGCAGTAATCTGATTACTATTGGATTACTTACTTCAATTAATCAAGAGTAATACAATTCATAGCAATTGGATCACTTGCAGTAATCAGATTACTCATCATACTCTTGTGACTTGCAATAAGTAGATTACCCACAGTAATCAGATTACTCGCAGCTCCTAGGTCCTGTGACTAACCTCCAGGCTGCACACGCAGCCACTATGGTACTGCGCCGAGTAGATCTTCCCCATGTCCCACATGTCGTGTACGTCCCAAACGTAGATGCTGTGGTCGCCGTACACACAGGTCAGCATCCGGCTGCAGGGGTCAAGGGTCAGGGCAAGTGTAGGGGGGTACTGAGCATCCGGCCCGGCTGCTTGCAGACTGAGCACAAACCACGGTGAGTTTGAGCTCTGGGGGCACCAGAGTGATTAACACGAGCGATTGTTACCCTTGCTCCGCCCTCAAAAGGTGTGGCCGCTGCAGCGTGGTCAAGTACTGCAGACGGTTCGGACTGAAAACTTGAATCACGCCATCTGCACAGCCGCAGAAGATGAAGTCCTCGCTGACTGCCAGACAGCAAGCAGAAGATGTCTGTGGACAGAAGAGGCTTCAGTCCCTCAGAAGCTCCTCCCACAGCATTGGCAGGAAGTGACATCACCAGGAGCTTAACAGCGAGAGGCTGATCTCCAGATGGCTTGATGGTTTTAGGGGCTCCTTTCTGAGGTTTCGGTGATCCAAAGGAGATTAGAGTGATTGGAGCACACATTATTTGCCTAAATATTTGAAGTGTTTAAGCCGTGATCATGGCAGCCAATCAGAGGTCAGACATCACCCTCACACCAGTGTGCCCCAAACACGTAAAAGGGCGCCAGCTGATGAAAGCAGGTGGAGCAGCAAGCAGAAACTCTGCTCAACAGTGTCAGAGGACACTGCAGGTTTTTACCAGAACCGGTTTTCTGAAACTTCTGAGGGGAAGTCAAGAAGAACGATGAGCAGATGAAACTTCTCCACCATGCTTTACATGCAGCCCGCCATAAAACCCCAAACTAAAGAAACCCAAATCCAAACATTTACATCAGATTTAGATCCTTCAGGAACCTGCTAGTTCAGGAAGGTTCTGAGCGTCAGAGCTGGATCCACCGAACCCACTTTCTCACCTTCAGGTTGACCCATGCTTCCAGGTGCCGCGTGCCGTTGAACAGACACAGAAGGCCAGTGCTAGTGACACAGTAAGTGTTGGGCGCTGTGAGGCCCCGCCCACACGCCACCCCGCAGAACACACTGGTCTTGTGGTCGTTCAGCAGCCCTGACCGACCAATCAGAGGCACCGTGCTATAGACCTGAAGGGCGGAGCACAGAGTAGGTCAGATAACGACCTAAGAGCTGTGATTGGCCGCTGAGCGTCAGGTGCTTACCCGCTGCTCTCTGGAGGCGTCCAGGTACCAGAACTTCACGTGGCGGTTTCCTGCTGTGACAAAATAGCTGCTATCCTGAGAGAAGGAGACGGCCAGCACCCTGCTGGACACCTTATTGGAGGCCACGATGGAGCCTTTCTGGAGGGGGAAGAGGGGTTCTGTTGTGTTTGTGGTTCTCCTCAGGCGTTAGCGTTTCTGAGTAGCGTTCTACGTGAGACCCAAACACAGCTTTTCTGTTTGCTGGAATCCTAAATTCCACAAATTACAGTTAAGCACATGAGTTTACATACCCTGGAAGTAACAACCGTTTCATTTTTTATAGAATCTGAATGTTTGTTCAGCTTCTCCTTCAGGGGTCACCTCAGTGCATCCACTTCCACAGGTGTTTTAACAGTTTTACACCTTCCTGACCCAACCCAGCATTTTATCTAGTGTGTGGACTGGTACAGGGAGACCCAGACTTGGGTCCTCTTGTGTCTACATAAGAGGGACTGTGTGCCAGTCCTGCACTTAACCAATGGAGCCATCCAGCCACTTTGCATAGAAAATGAACAATAACACAAAACCTTTTTTCACCTGTAAGTGTTTGGGTGAAGCCATTTATTGTCCAAAACTTCCGTTGGCATGACAACAGAAACCTCCCAAATAACTCTGTTCAAAAGTTTCCATCTCCAGATGACTTTGCTCTGAAAATGTGCACACAAGCTGATACAAAAAAGGTTGAATGGCACCTCAAGGTACCATCCTTACCTGTGATTCGTCTGCCTGTAAGCAACATGTGTGCACAAAAGGTCTGGGCTCCCAACAGACCCTTGCATCCTTCTTTCAGAGCTGCACAGACATTTCTAGATCCCGAGTCATGAGCTGTCAAAAGATCTATGGGAAAAGGTAACTGAACTGTACAAAACAGGAAAGGGATGTAAGAAGATATCCAAGGAACTGAGAATGCCATTCAGCTGTGTTCAAACTTTGATCAAGAAGTGGAAAGTAAGGCGTTCTGTTAAAAACAAACCACGTTCACAAACATTTCTGCCACAACTGCCAGAAAAATCAGGAGGGATGCAAAGAAAAAGCCACAATTACCTTCAGCTGTGATCCAGGACTCTGAAAAACTGTGGTGTGGATGTTTCTAAATGTACTTTAAAGAGGCACCACTAGAAAAACTGTCTACTTTACGGTTTGAGAAAATAAATAAAGTCCACAGCGACCATAGAGACTTCCGACTGTTATTGTTGCACAAGGAGGTATTAAGAACTGGGGAGTGTAAACATTAGAACATTTGGAACGTTTCTGTTGTCATTAGGACTTAAAAAATGTAAACACTGTTGTTTAACAATAAACAGCTTAATCCAACCACTAACTATGAGTGGAAGAAACCTTTGTGTGATTGTTCATATCCTCTGAAAAACAGCCTAGAATTCATCATTTCTTCCAGGGTTTGTAAACATATGAGCACAGCGGTAATTCCACAGTTCTTGTCTGAACTGTGTTTTCTCTTAAATAAAAACACTCTGGTTCAGGAGCGTGCACGTGTGTTGGGCTCACCCTCCAGTCCCACACGCTGACGGTCATGTCATGCTGGTATCCCACAGACACGATGAAGTGGCCGTTGGATGAGAACGCCACGCAGGAAACTCCGTGTTTGTGGGACTGGACCTCAGCCACCTGCGAGCCCCCCACCTCCCACACCCGCACACAGGGCATGTGCCCGCTCTGAGAAACACACACACACAGACACAGACACACACACACACACACACACACACACACACACACAGACACACACACAGACACACACACAGACACAGACACAGACACAGACACACACACAGACACACACACTATGAGTGTTTGTAGGTGAGGCAACAGCGGGCACCTCCCACTCCTACCTCCCCGGTGGCCAGGTGTTTCCCGTCATGAGAGAAGGCTACGGCGGTGAAGGGTTTCCTGGACTCGTTCAGAATGTGGTTCTGCTGGTTCTTTATGGGCTGCAGCAGAACAACCACGCTCCTGCAAGCAGAGCAGATACCTGAGAACAAGTTGTCTCTGAGCACAGGTGGGCACAGGAGGCGGGGCTTACCCTGCTGGGTATGCGATGAGGCCGGTGTTGGGGTCAGAGGTTATTCCACTGCTGCTGACTGTAGTGATACCCAGCACTTTCTCCAGAGTCACCTGCAACAGACATGCAGACATGTCACCTCCGCACAGGTGATGCTGTTTCCATGGCAACGGTCAGACTTGATGCTCTGCTTGGACTCCAGATCTGCGTTGAATTTTTTAAGGAAGATCAGTTAGCCTCAGACAAACTTCTGCCTTCTGAGCTGTTTTGTTGCCCTGGCAACAGAGTCCAATGAGGGCAGGTCTGAAGACTCCAGACCGGTGTGCAGAGTCACGAGGAACGCTCAGGAACCTCATCCAGCCGCAGGTTCAGGACCGGTGTTCTCTGAGCTTTAGCAGGTCCAGCCTGAGCAGGGAGGTCCAAAGGTTTTGGCCCGGTTCTGCTGGGCCTCCACAGAATCTTAAAACGCTGTTTGAGGTCATTCTGTTCTTTTCTGTCTCCAGACTGGTGAAAACCAGAAGCTCCTGTTTCGTTTTCTGGATAATTCTGCAGAACTTCCAGTTACTCCATTTCCTGTCTGATGCTTCCCAAATATAGTCTGAGCAGTCTCCCGGAATTACCGCATTCTCTCAGCTGCACCTTCGATCACTTGAGCTGTAAAGTTTGGTCAGGGGAGCAAAATGACCACGTCTGAATGATCTTTAATTCTAAAAACTCTTGGTTTTGAAAATCGACCGGATTCTCTCGAGTCCATTTCAGTCTCTTGAGGCTAAAAGCAGTCCGGGGGCGTGCAACACCAGAACAGTTGGATGTGGAACCTTTCTTTGTAAATGGGATCAGTGCAGGAACAGACAGAAAAACAGGAAACAACTTCGAGACAAAAAGAATTAGACTAGCAGGAGTCCTGGTTTTTAGAGACGGGCCGAGCTGCTGAGCAGAAGTTTCTTTCTTCCTTGGCCTAGTTAGGCATGTTCCACTCTGACCCACACTCCTACAAAGTAGGAGAAAAAATGCACATCAGCGTTGGTACCTAATGATTTTTTTTGAGACAATAATTAAAAGATCCCCAAGCTAACCCATTAGCTGACCTCACAGTCACTGTCAATCACAGAAACAGACCACACCTCCCACGCTCAGTCCACCTGCCCTGTGACGTTGTGTTCAAGATCAGGTTCTCTGACTTTTCTTGGTTGATTTTGAGACAGACTTGGGATTCAAATTAGCTCATGAATATGAGAGAGCAGCGCCAGATCATCAGCAAGGTCGAGATCCTCGAGGGTGCAGAGGTGTCCATGTAATGTCAGTTGGTCCTGCTTCGGTCGTGTGCCCCCATCACCCAGTCTATCACCAGGTTGAAGAGACGGGCTCCAGTTTCACTCATGTGTAAATGGCCACATATACAATTGCCAAGATGCCAGGCGATGGGGGGGGCGCCATTATATATGTGAAGACAGAATCTTCACATATAGCTGCCGCCGTATGATTTTTCTGAAAATCGCTGGTGTGGTCATGAACGCAGCCATAAGGCCAAAATGGCATACTACTTACATACATGATTATACTAAAGGAAACATTATATGTACACACTGTACTGTTAGCAGAGCCTTCAGTACAGACATGGAATTAGAAGGAAAATATCGGAATTACATAGAAAGGATGTATTCATATTGCACTTGCTCTGTCTGCTTTCTCTGGAAACTCTCCTGGCTGCTGCTCCCAGAAGGTTTTTTTTAATCACATGAAGGTTTTTAACCAATCATCTTTCAGCCCTCTAGCGTTTGTTTACTATGGCCTCTAACCCAGTTTTGCTTCTGTTTTTCTGCAATGTCCAGCCTGCTCTGGACCAAAGAAAATCCACACCAGCTCCGAAATCACCAACTCTACCACGTCAGCTTACAGCTTCTGTGACGTCACACACTTTCAACAGCTGCTTTAATATAAAACAAAATGTGACTTTTGGGTCAGAACGTTCAAAGCTCTAAAACCTATAAAAGCAGAAATATAGTATAGTGCTCAGTTCTAATCTTCACATCTGGGGACTCAAACTCCTGACGGGCCGGCCTCCTACTTTTCCATCATCCTGTCTCATCTGCAGCGGATCACCTGATCAGGTGCGTTTGGCCAATTAAGAGCTTCAATGGCAGGTTGGTTGGAAAACATGTAGAACACCGGCCCTCGAGGCCTGGATTTTGACACACACACACACACACACACACACACAGACAGACCCCGTTCTAGACGGATTCGGGGGTGGGGGGTGTCCAAGAACAGAAAACCCATGCAGGAAAAAAGTGAGAAGCCCGACAGCGGCGAGCATCCCCTCACCTGACCGCTGCCGGAAGTCTTCTGCCGCCTGTCTGCGGGGACAGAAAAGCTCGGTTCTGCCATGGTCCCGCTTCAGAAAGGGGCGTCGGGGTCCGCGCCTCGCCGTGTGCACTGCAGCGGTTCTGTGACTGCAGCGGTTCGGTGAAGATCCTCTGATCCTCCAGACGGGCAGAAATCTAACTCTGGTTTTGCGCGGGAGCGCAGTTCAAACCACGCCCCGCCCAGCCAGCCATCTACCCACCAATCATCTGCCGAGGGCGTGGCTTCCTGTAGATCCCGCCTACCTTGCTCCAAAGAACCAATCAGCGTACGAAGACTTTTCCTGAGGCATCTGATTGGTCGGTTTATAACTTAACTTCTACTTTATAACTTGAACAGAAAAATATTTTTTTAAAATGAGGATTATCAAGAAGATGTTAAAAGTATCAGAGTAAGAACGTTTATTCTGACCAATAGAATGACTGAGTATTAGCTATCTATTTCTCTATTGAAGTCTATGGACTGAAGTTTCTTGGAGCTAGCAGGTACTTCCTGTTTGGAACGCCAGGGGGGAGGGGTCACTCAGTCCAGTTCTTATTTATAGTCAGTGGTTCTGCTAGGATTCTGAGCTTTAGTGGAGCAGGACTTTAGGAAAGCTGCTCCTGAATAGACGCTTTACAGAGCCTGAAGACCAGAACCCTTTAAGATTTGCAACAGTTCATTTCGTTTTTCACAAAAAGACGTAGAAGGTTCTCATTCATCCAGGTGAGGTCTTGAAGCTGAGCCATGACACAAGGACTCAGAATCTTCTTCCTGGTAATGTAACAGTGCCAGGAAGAAAACTGTAGTTGCCGTGACTCCAACTTCCAGACGACATTCTTATTAACTGGAGTTTAAAGCGTAAATAGTGGTTTTGTGTTACACACGTGTGGATCCAGTTCACTTCAGTTTCCAGCTGAGAACCCGAGTCCGGATGAGAAAACAGACCCGAGGATGAAGAGATTTATTTATTGCAAACTTTTTTAGAGATCATTCAGAATTTAAAGAGTTTAGAAAAGTCTCAAAGTGATGAGGAGGCAGCTCTGGACCTTCTGGGCACGACAGCGAAACACAGAACCGATCCCTTTACTGTCCTGTTGAGCCCAAGTTAAAAAAAAAACAAAAACAAAGCACTGATCGTGATTGGTCAGTCCGACACGGACCACAAAAACAGAACGTCAGCACCTGTGCACGTTGGTGCACGGAAATGTGTTCATTAAAGAGGAATCAAAGTGAATCACCGTATCCAAGAAACGGCTCCAACATCACACACAGAAGATGCAGAACACACACAATCATCCACAGGTTCTAGTGCAAACAGGAGAAAGCCTTCACTCCACAGAAGCAGCTGAAGATCAAGCATCCTCATCTTCAGTCTGAGCAGCTCAGCTCCAGCCAGGAGGAGCACTTCATGGTTCTTCAATTTCAATTAAAAACGTTCTCGTGAAGGAGGCAAACACATGGATGAATGCAGCTGAGGTACATGAACCTTCTGTGGCCTTCACCACAGAACCAGAAGAACCTCACACGGATGAGTCTTTATGCACGGGTAGAAGGCAGCAAAGCTGAGGAACATGACTGGGACATGCCAGCTGAGAGCCTCCTCAGAGAAGCAGCTGGAGCAGGAGTCCGGACTTTGGTTTGTAGGATGGAGACATCCTGGTCCAGCAGCAGCTCCTCCCATCCAAGCCAGAGCAGCAGAATCCTGCTCTGCAGAGGTTCCTTCCAGAGGTCTCCCTGCTCCAGACAGCAGAGGAGGAGAACGGAGGTGAGCGCTCCCTCTGAAAGCATGTCAGTGCGTCTGGGTTCCAGCTTACCTGGCCTCAGGTGGACTCAGGACCGGAATACATGAACAGCTCGGATGACATACTGGCGGCAGATCGGACACTCGCTCATCCGTTTGCCGCACTTGGTGCAGGTGATCATGTGACCACACTCCAGCAGCACACAATCTATGGGAGAGTCCATGCAGATCCTGCACAGGCGCTCCTCCTGAGCAGTGGCGGCGCCGTCTGTGAGGGAGAACCACACAGTCATCTTTCAAATCATCCTCAGCTGTCTGTATAATGCCAGCAGAAACTCACCTGCAGCGCCGGGAGAGGTCGCCTCTGAAACACAAACACAAGCCAGTCAGAACCAGAACCAGCAAGTCCAGTCAGGTAGGTCACATATTACAGACAGGAAGGCCCGTCCTGTGGCTCCGCCCACATGTCATTTTCATCATTAATGCTAAAAACCACTGTGGACCGTCCCGGGGCAGGCGGCTGGCTAGCCAGCAGACGGAGAGCGGCGGCGGGTGCCATCATAGCGGCCGTGACTGCTCCAGCTCCACAGGCCTAAGATGGTTATCTTATTTCCATTTGAGACAGTAACAGGAAATGGTGAAATTCACTGTACTGCGGGCAACAGTGATCTGGTAAATCCAGGCACAGCTTACCAGCACCTAAGTAGAGCTCTCCAAAACATGTAGTGGCAACGAATGAAGTCCAGAAAAACTTTGGTGATTGCTCCTTCCACACACAGCCAGGGCGTCAAGGACATTTTAGGACAGGCGTCCAGCAGTAAATTTGATGCATGGCTAAAGAGGGGCTACCGGCACGAGATTGATGCGCGAATCACCAGTGTGAAAGCAGGTTTAGAGACCATCTGGACTGAACCGCGTCATCCAAGTCTCCACATCTATGCAGATGATGCTCTGCTCACGCCTGTGCCCCACTAGCAGCTCTTCTTCCAGACCATCCTTTAGCTTTGGTTTTTTAATTCCACACCATGTTTTCTCTCAAGCTTCAACCTAAAACGGGTCGGAGCATTTAGTGCCGTTGAAAAGCAGGACCAATCGGTTCACAGAACGGTTCTGAACATGGTGATCATAACTGTCACGCTATGGCTTAGCCAGGTGAGCTGAGATGGACACCTGCATGAAGGTCTGAGGCAGCAGAGGGCCAGAACTTTGAGGAACGGCGGCATGTGGGGGTGTGGCCTCTGCAGTTTCAGACTGTTGGATCCGTGAAGTCCTGCAGCACTCAAGTCCATTTTTACCAGTCTAAGTCAAGTCTCCAAGTCTCCGCTCCCCCAAGCTCACATCCTGCCTGCCTGTGAGCTTGGGGGAGCGG